>JAMKCH010006630.1:0-128145 GCA_023653785.1 Ophioderma brevispina | reverse complement strand
CCCAACTTGAGTAAAAATATTTCTTTCAATTTGACAGGAGCTTAAAAGTGGATGATAAGTATGTAAAAATTACTTTTTGCTATGAAATAGCAGTGCTCAGTTATGTGTTGCAGAAAATAAAATGATACAGACCTGCAAAAAATATGAAAATCTAAATATTCACTGTGATAGATGCCTTTTACATAACCACGTTATTATCTGAAAAGTTATGATCTCTTTGGTGCCGGGCCCCCCGTCCTGTAGCAATACTGATCTCTCCCTTAGTGCCAATAATTTGGGAGTGACGAAACCGGGGGGGATCTCAAAGGTTTGTTGGGGACCCATGCCCGTTCCCGGGGTTCTGAAAGTGGACCCCTAACAGACCAATTTTCATGAAAATATACCATGGGGGGACCAATGTGCGGTAAAATTATACCCATAGCGGGACCTGCTTTCAATGGTAAATAAAAAATATACCTTTTAAAGAACCCAATAGATGAGCAAAATAACACTTGTAATACTGAAGAAAATTTACACACTGCAGGTTTATTTACGAATGTTAAAGTTAATTTTCCCATTTTTTTCAATGAGCCAGTCACAATCTTTAATTACCTGAATTTGATACCTAGCGGGACTAGAACTTGATTATTGTGAATGTGATGACCCCTAGCGGTGAGGTCCCGCATTTGCAGCTAGTCCCTCTTTTTTTGGAACGAGCATGGATACCTGACCAAAATCCAAGGAACCCCCCCCCCCCCCCGCCGGCGGGGGGGGGGCGAACCCCCAAATTGATCACCATCTGCTCCAGAAAAAATGGTAGTCAAATCCTCAAACTTACTTGCAATGTTTGGTTATTTAGCTGATTCCCCAAAATATGTTATCACTGTGCGTAGTAAATAAACTACTTGGAGTATTGGGATTTGGTTATGTGAAGCCTGTCGTAAAAGCAAATTGCCAGTAACTCTGGTTGCGGAGGTAACGAAAAGTGTAAATTCACGAAATCACGCAAATTTTTGACGCTTGGTCGTTCTAAAGGTATGTGATGTTAGTTAGCACTATGCAGTGTATATAGTCCATTGTATCCTACATTCATGGCATGGAGTGGCAGTGCCGGCGTAATTTATGGATTATGTTGTCGCCCGGCCACCGCACCCACTAGTAAACATAATCCACATTCTCATGTCTTTAACATGTTGTCATTAACGGATGTGGAGTTCTGAAAATACCTTACTAATACCTTTAATTACAAACATGTTAAAGACATAATGTGGAGTTAGCAGAAGAACTACGCCACCACGGCACATAAATAATAATAATATTTATTTGAAACGAAACATAAAATATGCTAATAATAATACTACAAATTGACAAAGCAAAAGCAAGTAATTCTTGGAGAAGAGAATGGGTTGTATAAAAAACCGAAAAGTGATCTCATATCCAAGAGACACAAAGATACATGCAAAACAGCAAGATTGGAAGAATGTAGATCTGCCACAGGCTACGAAATTCGGCAACGTTAACGGAATAAAAACCACATGTTAAAGGTGCCGGAATTTTAAGTGTGGCAGAATACTAAATTCATCCCCACGATATTAATAGGAAACCAAGAGAAGATGAGAAAGAAGGAGATGGCTCGATTTTGCAATCCGATTACCCAGGATTACTCTCATTCATCAGCTTATTGTTAGGAAACTTCAAGGGCCACTCTCGGTTGGACCTTTGAAGTAATGTGTTCAACCGCCTCAAGCTTGGCCGTTCGGGAAGGTTTCACAACAGGAAGTAATTGACACACTCCCCCTAAAATAGCTTATTAATTTTCCAGCTAAAAGATCTCTGCTGGCAATGAACTCCGCGGTTGTTCTGACTGATTGTTATTTATTTTAATCGTTGGCGAAATAATTGAGGAAATCAGTGACTTTTTAACGAAAGAAACAGCAAAATCGACCCTTTTTCGGTAAGCTAACATTGATTCAAGGTTTTTGGGGTCAATAAAAGATGTTATTATTTTAGCCTAATTTACCAATATCTGGTTATTTCCTGAGAAATATAATATGATGAATGATTAGATAAATGCATTTCAATAAATCTCAACCATACCTTTTTTGGTCAGAACGTGTCCAAAGTGCCAAAAACTGAAAATTTGGGGCAAAGTTGTTTATAAGTGATGCAGGCGAGTACTTTTCGCGTACTGGTCACAACAATAGTGTATCCCATGTGCCAAAATACAATTGAACAACGGGTAATTGGTAGTTGTCTGGGATTAATGACAGGTGTATGCATTAAGGTTCTCCAGCAAGTAGTGCAAGTCGTTTGTCCAATCGATTGGAATTTAAGCCGATTGAGATGAATTGGCGGTTGAACAGTGTAGATGTGAGAACACCTCTCCCCCCCACGCCCACAGAAGAGTAGCAGCGAACAACACCCTTCTTTCTCATATTCTCTGTAGGAAACCAAAGAATGAGGCAAGGCAGATGATGCCATGAAAACAAAAAATCAGTCAAGTGTTTAAATGATTGGAAGAGCAAAATTTACCCTGTCTATTCAAAATGGTTCAAACGGACATAAAAATTACCAAAAAAAAACACTACATTTTTAACAATCTTTATGAAGTAAACTTAAAAAGTGTGATTTTCACAGCCTGCTTTAAAGTTATAAAGGGACTATGACAGCACGCAAATCAGATAGGGTTGGGAGATCATTCACAGAGAAGAAGAGGAAAGTCCGTGCAGATTGAGTGCAAAAGCCTAGTACTCTGCAACATGCTATGTTGAACTAAAGAATTAAAAGAAGTAGGGGTCAAATCATGGAAGATCTTAAAACCCAGACAACCTTGGATTTTGAAAGCACTTCTAGCCTACTAATTCACAATCAAGAAGTCTGTCTCCAGTAAGGTGGACGACATCCGCCTTTGGTGATTGCTTAGAGAATAAAGTCCCTTGGTACTGTTTCTGTTGGCAAACTTTCTTCTAACTCTATCCAAGATGGATTCCTTTGATGAGGTGCCAAACACATGCCAGTAAATAATATGGGGCAAGATGAGAGCTTTGTTTTGTAGAGGTTCACAGTGCATTAGACGAAATATTTCTTGTGATTGATGATGAAGCAGCCAGGTTTTGAAACCTACTTGAAATTGAAGCTATATGAGAGTCAAAGGAAAGCTCCTATGAAGTAACACCAAGGAATTGGAATTGTTAATAAGCAAGTAGACTTAGTGATCAACTGCTCACCTCGGAAAAATACGCCAACGAGGGGCTGGCGAACGCCCGAGGTGAGCAATGAGCTAATTGGCGAAAGTTTAGTTAAAATTTACTCACTATTTCGTATTATCCTATGCTGCATTAACTCTTATCTAAATTTTATTCCACAGCACCAGTAGCAAATTATGTCTCTATCTACTTTTCTGGTTAAAGAAAGTCTTCCCATGTACAACCGTATTGCACTAGAAATTCCCGTCGACTGACCCGTCTCGCATAGTCCATCTAGAAGGATCCTCGCCTCGTTCCTCCCTGTGTCCATCCCCCTGTGACCTAGCCACCGAGCGTGGAGCGCGCTCGGTGGCAAGGTCAGTGGGAAAACGAGAGTCCTTCTAGATGGACTACATGGAACCAGCGTAGTTAGCCGTGACGTCAGCGTTTGTTGATTCGCACTGGAAGACATTTTAGGGCTTTGAGAAGCAAATTTATTCGTTGGATTTTGACATGAAAGAGGTAAAATATTTGTGATTAGATTGAATATTCGAACTCAGGATAGTCTCAGGTATTTATAGAATTCCGTTTCGCGGGCCAAATGCTTCAAATATAGCCTGGGAATGGGGGATAAGCTGCGGGTAAAAAAAATTCCCGGAGCCTATTCATTTGTACGGTAATGAAATACTAAAGCATTTTGAATACACTTTCCCAGACCTCGCGCTGCGCGCTCGAGGTCTGGTTCTGAACGGACTAAAGTATACTCTCACCCATAATGTAAAGATCACAATAATCAGGAGACTTAGATCATGTGCATGTGCATATGATACTCATGGCCATGCCATGCATGCATGGGTGCCCATCCATCCATGGCCATGTACATGGCCATGGCATAGACTGCATTGCAATCTCATGATCCAGTACAACCAGTCTTCAGGTTGCTACTAGTTATGCGTACCTAACCTAATACTCACTAGTCGAGCTCAAGCTGAGTGTAACTTTTGCGTGTATTCGACTGTACTACTGAGTTACCGCAAATAAATCGTGGTCAGTGGAACCTAGTCCTAGCTCGTTCCGTAGCGTTGCACGTCATCCGTACCTACCTCCTAACAATTTTAAGCGGACAAGATAGCTCAATCAGGTAAGCGCTCGACTCCAGTGTATGCTCATCCATGCGTACAGGCGTGTGTTCGAGCCCTGTGAGATTCAGCTGTCTTGTAATTTCCATGGACAAGAAATTAACCGCTTGGTTGTCTCGATTTACCCATGCGATATTTGGGAAGCTGGTCCCGGCTGCGATGGTTATCTCGATGTATGTTTGCTGATAAGGGAAAGCGCTGATCCGATCTGCTGCATCCCTTGAAATGATGGTAAATGGTTTATGGTATGGTTGGGCCACAGTGATCAGCGACCATTTGTGAAAGCGCTTAGAGGCCAATAGCATAAGGCGCTATATAAATCTCTGCTATTATTATTATTATAGTAGGGGCTATCGTAGCAGAAAAAGGCCAGAGCAACCTCGGGCTAAGTGGAACCACGGTTGAGAAAAGATCCGTCAAAACTGCGCCAGTTGACGGATACAGACTCTGAGAGTGTTAATTCGAGCGGCCCTGCGTTGCAGAAAAATTCAACGATATGTAAATTAGACTTAGTTTTTCGCCAGTTGCCTGCACTTGCAAAGACTTAAGCTGCCAGATCAAATTAACTGGCTAATTTATGGTTAGATATTTCATGTAGCAATGCGTAAATGTATGGGCGTATTTGTGCAGCTCTGTAAATGCGATGCAAGCACGAATGCTTTATGTACACGGCAGGTATCTTATACGCTGGCCACAATTCTGTGGAGACTGTAGGTTAGGCCGAAACCTGCATCGGAGTGGGCAGGCAAATTTGACATTTCAAAATCTAAACAGATCAGGTGCGACTTCTTAAGTTGTTGATGTTTTCGTTGACCAGTTCCACTCGTTTTCTTCAATATTTTACAGGAATTAAAAGTTTTTTTGAACCACAAACATCTAACCCAATTTTTTTGGGGGGGTTGCCACGTATGCTTGTCTAGATGCTTTGTGTAATCACAAGATTAAAGAAACTAACAAACTGGCGAAGCTAGTGTCTGAACGAATTCATTTTATCCTTGATGTTTAACATTGAAATGATTAAGAATTTCATCCTGAAGTATATTGGCTTTAAGCATGAGTCGTAAGAGTGATGGTGTATGATGTAAAATGTTATTCCAATTGTAAACTTTAATGTGACAGATGTTTGAAGTATTATTGTGGCTAAATGTACTTGTAAAATCTACAATCTGTTCCCTTTGAATCTAAAATGCTAAATTCCTATACTTGCTAAAGATGAAAAAATGGTTGAGAACAAAACAAAATCAGTGATTTTTAAAGGACATACATTTCAGGAATTGGACCTGAGAAAAGTTAATGAAGTTGTGATTTGAGTGACTTATCGAACATTTTACAGTTTGAAATTCCCATGGAGATAGCTAAGTCATGTTGTTAAGAAGTATGTTGTACATATTTTCCCATTGCTATGCAAACTGGGCACAGGAAAACCTAGAGCTTTTATATCCTCTTGGGTATGACGTGTTTATATAAGCTCCCAGTATACAAAATGAGGTATGGCATTGATTCCATCCGGGGCTAATGAACAAACATCATGAGCGAATGACAGAATCAATTGTAATGCCTCATACATGCTAGGAGTTCGATATGAAAAGTCTACCATTGTTTGTTTGTGTATTTATAAGCATTGATAACACGAGTGGGTGGCTCAAGGTTTGGATGAGCGAAAGTGTGAGGTTTGTCTAATCAAGGAGTCATACCGAAAGTTGGGCATATGATCAATTTATTGGGGCAATATCTCATTTTGTATTTTACCATTTATGATCCCTTAGTTACAAAGTCCTTTTTTGTGTTACTTTTTTTTTTTAGAAACTTATGTTTCGTTCAAAGTTGTACATGTTACATGTCTCAAATACTGAGAAAAGTTCTATAGAACTGCTAGGCTTATCGCAAAATTTCATCAGGTATTTTCAATGCTATTGATTTTAGCAGTATCAAAATGTTTCAGGATAGAGAAGGAAACTCTCAAAAATGAAATGTCTTTGGTAACAGAGTAGTTCATCACAAATCAACAACTCTCCCATCGGATGCATCTGAGTATTTTTATCAGCGTGGGTGGCTTAAAATGAGGCGCATGGTCCATCGTTGATTTGTGATGACCATTGTGACCATGTTGTGAACCCCTAAATTGCCAACTCAACACACACTACAGTGAGAATGAACAGATCTCTGTCTCTAGTACTTGTTGGGAGGGTCACTAAACTTGTTTCAGGTAGGGATGTGAAGCCCGAATTGGGGGGGGGCTGGGGGGCTTGTGAATGGCATTGGGAACTAAAGTTCTCCAAAGAGGGGCATTAGGAACCGAAATTTTAGAACTTGCCGGCTTTTGAACTGAAATTGGCTAAAATTCAGCTCTGAGGCAAAAATGTTTTCAAATTATGCTTAAACTGCAAACCGTTAAGACTGCTGAAGAGGTTGCAAAAAAATAGGGATCTAAGGGCTGCACAACCCGAGCTCTTTCTTATGTCAGTAATCTCCCCCCCAGCTCCTACCCCCACAAGCTGGTTTTTACTATCCTACATACTCAGCACACTTTTTATTGTTAAAGTGCTGCCTTCATTTCACTTAGTCATCATGATCAAGCTTTGCTTGATTTGGTATTCCTTGATGATATGGCTTGGTTTTAAAATTATACCATTTTCTAATGTAGGTGATGGATCATATGTTTTTGTTTACAGTTACTACAGCTAGGGGAGTGCCAGGTAAGGAGATTAACTAAAATTAACACCAAAAAGTGTTAAATGGTGTCTGTAAAATTCACATTATACTATACTTAAAGGGCGTGTTCCATCGTCTTTGGGACCCCCCTCTTGATTACTCGGAAGTAGTATCGATTTTGATATCAGTCAGATGAAAGGCTGTTGTATTTTTCTCATTGTGTCCTGAAATTTGAAACCACCCTCAAATCCTACATTCCCAGATATAAAACAAAAAACCGCGTTTAGTGGTTAACCACCATATTAGCACAGTATTGAATAGGCATTTGCAACATGCATTATTGCGCTACCATCAAAACCGAAAAGTTGTTTCCCACGGACTTGACAGGGTTTATGTGCAAGTGCCAGGCCGTCATATCAAGTAGAGAACACAATACATATAAATCGGACACGCACCTTTAAAGGCACTGTCCATATTAGTAAATCAAAAACAATCATCAAAAATCCGGTTTATGCATGTCTGTTAATAAAGAATAGGTATTCCTAACGTCCTTACAAGTGTCAAACCAAAACCAGGACCAAAAGCAATCTAAAAGGCAAAGATTGGATATATTCCCAGTCTTGTGAAATTTTCCATCTCAGGTCTCAAGAGGCCAATTTTCCCAGTCAGAGGGCTAAAAACGCTGATTAGCATGAGTTTTGCAATTTTTTGCAAAGTCATCAGGGTGGGCAACTGCCCCCTGTTATGCCATGGTTCTGTTACGGACACCTTAAAGCAACAACAAGTTTAATTGAATGGGTTCATATCTTTGAACACTTCTATTATTTTTCTTTCTTTTCTGGCATTTTCAGAAATTACAGAATTATCCTTCACTTTAAGGTTATTTTCCTGCAATGACAAATATATGTGGTTGTAACCAGATGAGGAGTCAAAGGTCATTCATGGGGTCACCGTAGGTCATATATTGGTCTAGTAGTATAACATCAGTATATGATCTACATAATCAGGCGACCTAAATAAAGACAAAACCAAAATGCCAATTCTACTATAGTAGATTTCAAAATAATTGAGACCTCAGAAAAGTTTTTAGGTCTTTCCTTCACCGTGAGAGGTAAGATGAAATATTTTTTATTTTGCCAGTCAAAAGTGGGCCACTTGTATAAGAGATAGCACAAAGTGGATTATAAGTCCTTTTATTATTAACAGACTATTGTAGAACTTAATGCATGCAGTTTTCAGTAAGCTGATTCTGTAAGTAACCTTGTACCATGGACACAATATGTCAATTTTGATGGCAACAAAGTCCTAGTCGCCACATGGCCGGGGATTGACCATCATCCTTATGGATTTATGTATGGAGTCTCACATAATTTGAAATCTACTATAATGCACACATGATTTTGCTGTACATTTCATTCCAACAGTTTTGGCATTAGGCTGTCTGGATCCTGGTACTCCTGACCATGCTTCACGCTCACCAGCTGAGGGCGCTTTGCCAAATCCTGTCCCAGTGGGCACCACACTTTACTATAGATGCCTCGAGGGTTATGAACTAAAAGGAAGTCATAAAATCACATGCACTTCTGAAAACCAGTGGTTTCCAGTTGGCCCTCCAGAATGTAGAGGTGAGTTACGAGAGCCAGAAAAAGAGGTCTGGCGCCGCCACTGGCCATTTAGTGGCAGAAGACATTTGATTGTAGCAATCAATGTGTGGATTGCAG
Organism: Ophioderma brevispina; assembly: GCA_023653785.1. NCBI lineage: Eukaryota > Metazoa > Echinodermata > Ophiuroidea > Amphilepidida > Ophiodermatidae > Ophioderma > Ophioderma brevispina. Next base: position 119,469 of record JAMKCH010006630.1, on the reverse strand, counting down.
TACTTAGTTATAATAGAACCCTGGGGGGGGGGGGGGAGGGGAGCACTGACATTTTGCATCTCTCCAGCAGTTCCCAAGACTCCCAGTTGAAGCAATAATTCAGTTCTTAAAGCGCCGGCACTGGCACATTTTCACAAAATATGAAATTTCTTCAATTTGCTCTCAAATGATAGTCTAGGCCATTGGAAGAACAGAGATATATTTTACACATAAAAATAACATACCCCAAAACAGATAGGGACATTGATATGAGGATCAAGACATCCAGGTAATTTGTATTTCTATAACTTTAATCAACAAATGCGTATATTACATGAATTTTTTTTACTCTTACTCACTGATATTAAAACCACAAAGGTTATAGACCGATCAAACAGTGTGCATAGCGTGGGAAAAATGCATACGGCATGCGTGCTCTTGTGTTAAACGCCATTTTCGTCGTCTGCTGAATTTAACGTCGCCGGCGACGTTAAATTATAAAATCGTTCTGTTTACCCATAAGGAAGCTGATTTGGTCTTAAAGGCCGACTCAGAGATTTCCTGAGGAGGGCACCCTCAATTTCTAAAAAAAAATTGGTTTTTTTTGCATTTACATAATGCTTGTCCATATACTAATCACTGTATAAAATTGCTAAGCTTAAATCAGATTCCTTCATATAGAAAATCACAACTTTGTTATAAAATTCCGGATCCAGAATTTTTGTTATACACCGTATCCTATGGGACGTAATACTACACATAAATGTTTACTGCATCAAAACAAAAAATGCGATTCATCTCAAATTTCGGAATTGTTCATTTTAGGTTACTATATTTAGTTCAAGTTTACTATTTTTCATTATTACACAAAAAAATAATATTTCGAAATCTCTGAGTCAGACTTATCATTTCGGGTGATGGCTTTTGTATTAAAAGCCTTACAACCATGCAAAAATATCGATTTTGAAAAATCTAGAGGGGCGCTCTATTTTTCACATATGTGCCATGTCTCTTTAAGGTCCCCTTTTCCAGAAAATATTTTTGCCCTCTGGAGCTTAATTTTAGCCTGCACATTTCTCAAATTTCGGTTCCCAAGCCCCTCACTTTCGGAGACAAAATCAGTTCACAACCCCCAAGTTTGGAAATCAAGGGCCGCACATCCTTACCTGAAAAAAGTGCAACATGGGAACCTTCATATGTTAATAAGGTCAAGGATCACTGTGATGGTCAAAAGTCATTTGACATCAACTTATAAAATAGTGAATTAAAGGAAGGTGATCCTAGTGGTTCGACAACTGGTTTTCTTTTCTACTTCTTGTCCCGAACAACCTTTAAAATTTTCTCGGTAGATGTTCAACAACTGATTCAAGTCAAATTTTAAAGAAAAATCTCCGAAACTAAGTACCAGTGATAGAAGATCAGTAAATAGCAAGATTCCTATATGTATAACTTGAATTTTTATGGGGTACTTACCTGTGGTTTTACTGAAGGTCTTTCTCAAAGGGCAAGGAGCCTTTGAACCTGTGGCATTTTAGTCAAATGTCAAAATTATGCTAATTAAAAAAAATAAAAAAAATAAAAAAAATAAAAAAAATGCATTCAAATGAGTGTAAACAAGCCGTATTTTGAGATGGCTTCCCAAATTGACTGGCGGGTCATTTCCGGAAGCCATCTCAAAGCAACTGATTTTAGTATTATAACCTATACAGAGGTCTACCAGGTTTGAGTCAACAAAAAGGGCAATATAGGTGTTTATTACATCCTGATAAAAAAAATAAAAAAACAAAGAAAATCGTGGACAGCACATGGCTGCTCCTGATACTGTGCAGATTATATGGGATACCAGTAACATCACTAGTGATAGGTGCATCGATACTGCCTCGATGTATATATTGAGTATTCGATGTGGCAGATGGTGTGTCCTATAGAGACCTAGAACCCAACAATGTAAAAATTGAATGATTCATAATGTCTAGGCGAAGTCCCCCGTTTTCACGATCACCTAGGTTTGCGCGGATCACCTGGCTTGAATGACCTGGTATCAACAATCGACCCCACCAAGTTTTCATGTCCATACACCAACATTTACCCCCGTTGACCTCCTTTGACCTTGAACGACCCCTGATGACTTTCATTCCACTAACCAATACAAATTCGGTCTTTGGACGGTCAAGGGTCACCCACCCACGCCACCAAGTTTCAGGGACGTGTGACGCCTCGGTCTTCAAAAAATAGATGCAGGTCAGCGGGGGGGGGGGGGGGGGGGGGGGGGGGGGGGGGGGGGGGGGGGGGGGGTGTCTTCATCCAATTTGTTTGGGTAGGGGCCTGCCTCCAGGACTCAGAAGTGACCCGAACTTATAACCTCTCGTCTTGCAATATATGACCCATATTTATACCGACTCAATAATGTACCCAAGCTTTACCCTCTCCTTCTTGCCATATAATTGACCCATATTTCCGGGGGCCTATTTATACCAAATAGTTCATGTCTGCGAATTTCCTTTCGTAATGGTAGAACTGCCAAATCAAATACCCCGGGCAAATACCCAGCGTGTCCCTTTGCTTCGCGACTTGGTGTTCAATGTTGAAGGCCACGACGAAAGTCAAATGAAACCAGCGGCAGACGTAAGCCAAAACCGAGATTACAATACGTATGATGACTAAAAAAGTGTGCAAAATCAATACGATGTCGAATCTGCGTAGAGCTGACTACGTTCACCGGACTATATATCACCATCGCGGATGCGTACCAAAATTATACCACAACATCAAATCAACACGATAATTATACCATTGTGGCGAAAACAAAGGGTCATAATTATACCGGTGTGAAAAAAAGGGTCATAGTTATACCAGAACGGCTGATTTTTTGCGACCCTATCCAGCGGCACGTTTCCCTTATAGCGTTGTACTAAGAACCACCCCCCCGGGGTAGTCCAACGACAGACAGACAGACAAGACCACCGGTATTAATAAAATAGATGTCGCAGAATGCAGTGTCATAACCAGACTTTGCCAAATGGGGGGGGGGCTGACGGGGTGGCCAAGGCTTTTTTTGAAGGGGGGCAAATTTGGTCCTTCTCCATAGACACTGTACAAAAGTCAGTTCATTTGGGGGGCTGAAGGGGGGAAGCAAGGTTCTGTTTGGGGGACTTGCGCCCCCCCCCTGCCCCCCGCTGGTTATGCCAAACTGCACACTTTTTTTGGTGAGTATAAAAATATGATGGTTAACTGAAACAGTTTTTTGTCACTGTCTTGGAAAGAATTGATTTCAAGGCTGTAAATTCAGACTACATTGTAAAAAAAATATGGTTTGAAATCAAATATTAAAATTGATACTACTCGTGGGTAAGTCGGTGGTCCTAAGACGATTGGAACAAGCGCTTTAACTTAATTCCCAAGATTTTATCAACTCCATTGAGTAGGGGTTTGCATATTCCGTGGACTCTGCCAAAGTTCAACTTCAATAATACAACCCAATTCTTATAAATGCAAACTTGTCTTTTTCTTTATTCTTTAGCTGTTTCCTGTCTGTATCCATTATTTCAACATGGAAAAAGTATGGGGAACTTGTGCCTTGAAACTCATGATCATTTGTAGCAAGCCCTTGCAAGTCTCCGTTGGTGAACACCAATGACTTCGATGGAGGAACCGCAGTGGAAAATTTTTGCATGCCTTCGGGAGAGTGGGCAAAAGAGTGGCATTCGTGGCGTGGGTCAGTAGTAGTAATTCATTTTTTAAACATGTCTTGGCATGCGAACCAATTCTCTTTGGTCTGGTTTTAATCGTGAGGGCTTCTGTTTTTTGTGGTCTAAATTGGTACTGATTATCTTATTCTCATTTTACCCTCACTCGATATTGAATTGGTCAATACTTGATCGTGTGGCCAATGTGTAAACAGTGTTTATTCCGGCCACTGTGAGGAATGCCGAAAGTGGTCAGAAATAGGCATTCTGCCAACATTATCTACTAGCCGACAGATTAACAATTAGAATGGGCCTCGGGCTAGTGCTAAATTTGACCGCTGCTAACATTAACTCAATTAGTACATTAAAACATTTCCCCCAAACCAAATGGAAAAGTCCTATATGCTACAGCACCTTGTTTGCTGTTTGCATTGTGTGTTTTGAGTGTCATAACATAGTCTGCAAATGACAAAATAGAGTAGCTCATAGGCTTTGTGTACACTGGTACTGGTGGCATAACTTAAAGAGACACTGGCACATATTGAAAAAATATGGGGCCCTCAACATTTTTCAAAATTGATATCTTTTGCATGGTTGTAATAGCTTTTATACATTAGCCTTCGTCTGAACTCATTAAGTCCAAATCAGTTGCCTAATGGGTAAACAGAATGATTTTATGATAAAATGACTCTGGCGACTTTTATTCAGCAGATGAGGGAAATTTCGTTTAACACAAGAAAACAAATGCCAGATTCGATTCCCACGTCATGCACCCTGTTTGACCGGTATGTGACATTTGTGCTTTCAATATCAATGAGTATTAATCATATAATAGACACATTTGTTGATTAAAGTTAGCCTATAAATTACCTGGATGTCTGTAGCCTCTTATTTATGTCCCTGTTTTGGGGAATATTATTTTTATGTGTAAAATATATCTCTATTCTTCCATTGGCCTAGACTATAATTTGCAAGCAAATTGAAGAATTTCATATTTTATGAAAATGTGCCAGTTCTGGTTTAAGCATCATGTTTTGCGAAAATGCATGTGCAAACAGTGGGTTGAGATTTGACAATCCTACATGTATGGAAACTGGTTCAAAGGTTAAAATTAGACAACATTTGGGCAAGATTTATTAAACCCTCTGGGTACTTTTGACTTTCCTACACTATTTCTGATTGGTTGATTTACATATTCTATTCATTTAAGTAACCAATTCAAATAGCTCTTCTAAAATATGTCCACATCTTTTCACAGATAACTTCAATCTTATACAGGGGTCAGTCAAAAAGATTTACACCCAAAAAGATTTACACCCAATTTCAGAAAAAAATTAACAAGTTTAGAAATTGTTTTTATGCAAGAAAACAATAGCTCGATGTATCCGCTTTCATTGGTTAAAAAGTCATCTTAATGCTTAGTAACCTTTGTTTTTTTCTAAAGTAACCGTTACCTAATCCATACCAACTGTTGTTGACAGTATTTCTTAGCAATAGGCAGGGACCCCGACCAGGAAAATCAGCTTAAGATACAAAGTGGGAAAAGGAATAAAGAAGCAGGGAGCAGAAAAAGAGGGAAGGAGGGAAGAAGGACATTGAATGTGTTTTGAAATTCCAATTTGGGTCCCTTTTTTCCCTTAAAGGCACTCTAGTGATCTCCAAAAGAACAAAACGTCGAAATTTGGAAGAGTAGTCCTAAAATGGAAAATGTTTGCCTGTAGAAATATTTTTTTGTAAATTAAATAACAAAAAAGGAGAAAACAGCAGTGTTCAAAGATAAGTATACCCATTCAATTATCCACTGTAGTAATTGTCCATACAGAACAGTACTGCTAAAATATTCCGATTGTTGTCTTTATTAGGTTGCTTTCAGACTTGCCACTTGCAGGTTTGTTAGAATAGCTATACTACTTGTTACAGATATACAAAAATTCTGATTTTTTTGATGATTTTTGGATTTTCCAATCTGGTAAATCACAGATATGCCCTTTAAAATGATTTCTGGGGACCGTGTGGGCTGTGAGAGAGGGGTTTTCCATACTAGAAAATCACGGTATATTTACTGTCAGAACCTATAAACCATTTTTTCATTGCTTGTCACAAGCAACATTAACGATAAGTGGTGTCCCTGAATATGGATTTGAGTTGGGTTGCCTGGTATTAAAAACACCCTGATTAATGGTAATACTTAGGAATTCATCATGCAAACGTTCTTTATTTTGAAATACAGATTGGTCAACAGAAATGCCTCATTTCAAAGATTTCACTTAATTGGTTTGTAGTTGTGATTTCATGACTTTTGGTGTCCTGTGTGGGCTTGTTTTGTAAAGGTGGTGGATTTAGGAGTAAATAATAAGACCCTAAATATTGACTTAGCCTGCACACACAAACCGACTAATTAGATGTAATGGAGTTCCATCTTACTTGCAGTATGCAGTGTATGTGTGGTGCGTGCATTCACATTGTGCATGTGTGTATGTGTGTGTGTGTAGTATGTGCAAATGCTCTTGAAATACTCCATTTTAAGGGGAATTGGATGCTATTTGAAAATGGATTCTTTTTTAAACATTTTTTAAAAAGTATTTAAAAATATGACAACTTTTTTGTGAGAGGGATTATCTTGTGAGGCCAAGCCAACCCCTTTTAAAAAAGGGGATGGTCCAATTTATTACACAGCCCTGTCTAAAAAAGGTGGTACAATCAAAGAATTGTTTTATAACATGAAACTTTGCAGAGTAAATTACTATGTAATTGTCTCAAGTTCAAAGAGTACTGACCAGGCTTTCTAATGTTTTTTTAACATCTTCATTTGCTTTTGGCATTGTTAGATTCACATCAATAAAGTGTAGGTGACGCTTATCATGGTCGGTTTTTTTCATATAATTTTGTCTCCTCACATGGAAGCCATGTCACCAAACCATCTTAATTGTGATTTTTTAGGTTTAAATCGATTTAGCCATTTGGATAGCTAGCAAAACTTGTTTATTAAATTTACTCAGGAACAGCGTGTGTCTAATAATGTGGTATATCCACATTTGAGATTTTTTCTGTTCAATATTGAATGTAGAACCCTTCCGGCCTAACATTTTACTGAAGGAATGAGAAAATATAACTTCCTGGATACCAAATCTCAGTTTGTATGGAGTCGTTGTGTGGTGTGTGTGTGTGGGGGGGGGGGTGAGGTGTCGATCCGGTCACCCACCGTTTAACTGCAATGAAGTTTCATCTCACCTTTTGTTGTTTCACTTTGGCACAAAGCACATTATTTGATCGTAGTTTGGTTGTAATCATCTAGCTTCTTCTTGGCACAACACTTAATGTGTTACAATTTTCATTTCTGTTCATGAAGATAACTTTGATTGTTTCGGTTAGGTACCTTTTGGTACTTTTAGACATCACTAATCCAAAACCTTCCGTCAGATCCGGAAGTTGGAGAGATGGACATCTATTGTTAGGGCGGACTTTAGGGAGATGGTCTTGGAGTAGGTATGATGATAATCCAGCTGTGTAGTAAATCTGTGCAGCAAACTTTCCTCCCATGGTAAACAAGAAAGACTGCCCTCTGTAACCAAGCCGTGAGTAAAACATCTCCAAGTCCCTTTCTCGTGAATTTGTTCTTGGTAATCGATTGTCGCCCTCTGTCCTTACAAGCTTGTTGTTCTCTGGTGTGTATGGAGGTTGAGTTTTATGACATTTCACTCTAATTCCTGTTGCGTAAAGGGACAGCAATTACTACACAGTAGACACGAGCTTTTACAGAAAGTGCACCTTTGAATCATTTGAAATTTGGCATTAACCTTGTTGTGAGATGTTAGCGGTGGGAACCATCGTAAATCAGTCATCAGAGTGGCATAAATCAAGTGAAGTGGGTCTCACAACAAATCCAGGAAACAAGTGTAGGACGCACTCAGAGAGTTCGACACTAGCCTATCAGGAGACTTGTTCACTGTATGAATAGTGTGGGAGAATTAGAAGTTGGCAACATTTTTTCGGCTTGGTGTTGTGAATTTGGTAGTTCCGTTTGGTGATGAACTGGTCGTAGATCTGATCAAGCTTGTACGCCCCCTCTTCGGTGTTGCATATGTTCTTCCCTCGCTACGGATCCATATGGCTTCTTTCACCACCGGGGTGGTTTTGTTTTGTTCCTGGTCAATGCTCTTGTCCGCATCCCACCCTATGACATGATTGTTGGCAGCTACATGTTCAGTAATGGCTGATTAAATGGGAGTTGGTGGACATTTCTTGGCCCTGTTATACGCGTTGGAGCTGAATTATATTTCATTTTCTTTTTTGATGTTCTGTAAGTCTAGTGTGTTGGAAGAGGCGTCCTGTTTCCCCACTGTAGCTTTTGGAGCAGCTCTTACAAGGAATTTCATAGACCACCCGGTGTCTGCAATGGGTCTCGTTTTTGTTCCTTTAGGGTGAACGGAGTAGATTCCTCAGTTCTTAATTAATTAGGGGGCTTTGCATGGACGTTGAAAACCATGTTTCTTCTTGAAGATTCTGGACCGTTATCAGAGAGTCCTTCACAGATGTGGGATGACGACAAGGCCTTTGTTCTTACCTTGTTGGTTTGTCCTGTTTGTTGTGTTTTCACTTTAGGACGACCTTTGTCTTCCCTTAAAACCTTGTTTATCGACCACTGTGGTACCACTGCTACTAATGCTTGACTGATGTTTTGTTGTCTGTCCTCTTTCTGTCTTGCTCCCTGTTATAATACTGTCCTTTCTGTCGCAATAAGGGTCTACCACCCCACTTTTTGATGTAGCGGGTGATGCGATTGAAACTGGAGATATTGATTGGTGTGTGTGGGTTTACGGTAGATGCTCAACTTGAATGACCGTCTTCTGTTGCTAGTGATCTGAAGTGTCTAAGAATGGAAGGCCTGCCCTCGGACTCTTCCTCATATGTAAATTTTTTATGCTGCCCGTAGGGTCAACTTGATTGGATGTGATTGGTAAGATTTTCCGCTCCCCCTTCTTGATAATCTCCAACACGTCGTCGACGTATCTTTTCCAGATCTTATGCCTGCCTCATTCTGGAGCTGTGCATGGCTTTCCTCCAACCATTCCATGAAAAGATCCACTGCAAAGGCTTGGGGGGCTGCCATGGCTGCTCCTTCTTCTCTGGTAGATAACTCCTTTGGAGGTAAAGTACGTGGTTGTCAAGATGAACTTTCTTAACTCCATAAGGTCGTCGACTGAGAGTCTTTGGTTCTCTTTGGAGGCCTTTTGTCCTGTTCAGCTTTTCACGAATGATGGCCAGCGTGAGCTCAATCGGTGTATGTGTGAAGATTTACACAACATCTGATAAAGCCACATTTCATTCCATCGTCAGCTATGGTGACGTCCTTAAGATCTTCAGCCCATTGTTTTGAGTTAGTCACATGATGCACGCTTGCCGACAATAGGACTTATTATGTCAGCTCAATGACTGAACATTATATCCTATAGAACCTGTATAGTCATATCTGTCTCAACGTGGGGGGGGGGGTTTGTCCTTCTTATTTATTTTCTGGACTACCGTATATGCGGTATGATCTCCGATCGGATAGAGAAACTTCTTGTCCGCCGGTGCTATCTTGCCTTCGTTCCAGTCTACCAAGAATTTCTACAAGTTGGTTTCTTGGTGTTTGGAGTGGGTATCTTTCTCTCGCTTAACATAGGTGGTTTTCCATCACTGAGCCATGTTAGCTAATTTCTCCTCATACTCTGTATTATCCATGAGTGACTGTGGCATCGCCTTTTGTCTGCCCCCAAACTTGACTGAATTCTCTTTGGAAAATCTCGATGGCATTTCTTTCATCTTTGGATATGTTGGATTTGGCGGCTTAGATGATTTAATTCGCGCCAACTACCTCTGCCCTAAGCTGGGAAGCTTCGCTAGATGGCAATTTCCAGCACGCTTTCTCACCTGCTATGATCATTCCTTTGTAATGGAAGCTTCAGTTATGCTATCGGGCGCACCGCAAAATTAAGGCCGCGACAAGGACCCTTTCCTGAGCTTTATTTACCTTATAATGGATTGTTACTACCCAGTTTCTTCAACTGGCTGCCACTTAGGTCAACAACATCTTGGTTGCGTTTCAAACTGTTGTATTTCGCCTGAAAATGCTGAATCTTTTCCGTAGGCGATCGTTGTCGTTGCTGACGGGCGCGGACATCTTTGGATGTCTTCTCGCGCACTCTCCGCGATGTTGAGCAATGTTTTGCTTGGTGTTGTCAGGACACCGCGGGAATTTAAATCCCGATTTAACTCGATTTTTTCTGATCTAAATGCGGTAATTTGTTGTTTGATAACCCTGATACGGCTCTCTTAACAGATCCTTCTCAGTCTTTATTTTATTATATTGGCGAGCTTTTGAGTTTTGAATGGGGCATTAGTCTTAAACGGGTGGAATGAGACTTTATCCGACAGCGTAGTGTAATACACGGTGGATTTTCTAAAGCTGGGATGTTTTCCTTTTCAATGTTCTCAACAACTCACTTAGCAATTTAACAGTACTTTGTCCATAATCTCTTCTCAAATCGGTAAATAGATCATCATGATGGTTCATAAATCAAGTAGTATAGTGTTCTCACAACAATCCAGGCAACAGTTTAGTACTTCACTCAGCATTTTCGACTATCCTATGCATAGTCTTGTTCACTGGTATGAATGGTGTGAGAATTCTAAAGTTGTCGATAAACAAGTGTTAAGGAAGACAATGTCGTCCATATAAGTAAAACAACCAACAAGGACAACACAATAAGAACAAATGCCTTGTCGTCATCCCATATGTTGAAGGACTCTCTGATAAACTGTCCAGATCTTCACGAAACATTGTTTCTCAACTTACATGAAGCCCCATAGCACTGAGGAATCTACTCGTTCCCCTAAAGACAAACGAGACCCATTGCAGACAGCCGAGTGGTCTATGAAATTCCTTGTAAGAGCTTGCCCAAAATCTACATTGGGGAAAAGGAGCGCCTCCTTCCAAACTAGACTTACATAACATCAAAAAGAAACTTAAATTCAGCGCCAACGCTTATACCAGGGCCCAAAGAAAATCGGTCGCACCAACATCCCATTAAGTCAGCCATTACTAACAGATAGCTGCCAACATCATTCATAGGTGGGATGAGGCCAATATCATGTGACCAGAACAAAACAAAACCACACGGTGGCTGAAAGAAGCCATATGGATCCTTACAAGAGGGAAGCACACTATGGAACCAAGACCGAGGGGCGTACAAGCTTGATCAGATCTATGACCAAGTCATCACCAAACGGCAACTACCAAATTCGGCAAACCTAGCCCAAAATGGTGTTGCCAACTTCTATTCTTCACACCAGTCATACATGAACAAGACTCCTGATAGGATAGTCGAAATATCTGAATGAGTACTACAATTGTTTTCCTGGATGTGTTGTGAGAACACTCTAACTACTGATCTGTTGAACCATGACAATGAAAAAGAGGTGGTAGGATTGTGAAATGGAACTCTTCTGAATATCTATTCACCTTTCCATGGAAATGGCTCAGCACACGATAGTGTTGAAAAAAAACATACGCTTGGCCGTATTGACCGGCGACCAGGGTGGTATAAATCATATATTCAATATCCGCTCTGATGCTATTGCTAGGAAAGCTAAGGACACCTTCGGACCTAACACTATAGATATATCTTTCACTCCTAATCTACCAACCTGCCTTGATAGCTTAGTTGGCAGGAGTGTTGTGCTAAGTAATACAGGGTTCAAATCCGGCCAAATGCACATTGTTTTTTTTCCAACACCAGGGAAAGATTCAAGGCTGATTCAGAGATTTTGAAATATACTTTTTTTTTCGTGTAGTAATTAAAAATATCATCTAGAACTAAGATAGCCACATAAACAATTGTTAAAATCCAAAGTTCGAGATGAATCGATTTTTTGTTTTCACGCAGTACATTTATTGGCACACCCTACATGTGCCATAGGATACTTCAACTTTCAACTTTATTATTTCCATAAAATATAAATACACAAGAATATATTAACATGGAACAAAAATTATGGGGAGTTGACCAAAAGGCCATGAACAGACTGGGGTCAACCCTAAAAGTAAAGGTTACAACCCATAACTAAACAAAACAAGGACATTTCAGTCATACAACACGAGAAATAGACATGTTCAATGCACCTTAATTCAAATTGCCATCAAACAAGAACTGCATTATGAAAGTAGGACAATGTTCAAAGTATTATTTGTATTTGGAAATAAGTTCACGTTTAAATTGATTACGAATGATTACCGATTCGAGTTTTGAGATGTTTGCCCCAATTTTCCAAAGGATTGGGCCTGATGTTCGCACAGATTGATCGTTGAACTTCTTATTTCTGGGTAATTGTATTGTTTGATATTTCTCGGTGCCATACTTATGAATATCAGAGCGTTTTGTAAAAAAAAAGCCTTTAAATACACTCGGTAACTTTTGGTAGAGGATGTTAATACATAAACCCACCAAGCTCTAGTTGTATACATCGACTTTTTAAGGAATTATATTTGGCAAATAAGGGTGCAGTATGACTTCTGTAATAGCTATTTTGATATTGTCCTTACTGCCCATTTTTGAAGCTTTGTTAGTGTATCTAATACGTTTTGCAAGTATTCCCCATATCAAGATTCCAGATTAATGTAAGGTAAGATGAATGTTTAAGTTTCTTTAGACACCAATGTTTTTTGCAATTGTTTATAGATTCAGATTATCAAATGACATTTCCCAAGTAAGATTTTTCATCGATAATACACCCGGAATTTTGTATTTTTTACCATTTCAAGATCTGAATTATCCAAAATTATGTTCATTCGTTTTCATTATTATTTTCGCTTGTGTTCGTTATTGGATAATTCATTCCTCATGTAGGTTTCGGTGTACCCAACACATGTTAAAGTTTAATGGCATTCAATGTAATTTATTGGACCTTGCACCAATGCTTACTTCTCTCAATTCTCTATTAATTAATTCAACCTTTGCTGGCAATGTCTTTATGCGAATACTAAATAATTGTAGTGTCGGCAGCAAAAAAAAAAGCTATACAGGGTGAAGTATGCAAATATCTTTAATATAGAGTATAAATAGCAACGGGCCTAGTATTGAACCCTGTGGTACACCACAAATAATATTTTGTAGTTGCCAGATTCACATGATGCTAATACACTAATGTTTTCTATGCTTAAATAGTTGTATAAACCAGGTGTTAAACAACTCCGAACCCCTAATGTTCTAATTTATGTAATAATATCTTATGGTTAATGGTGTCGAATGCTTTGGATAATCCAAATATATTCCAATTGTAGATTCAATATTTTCCACTTGCTTTAGTAATTTGTCAACCAGTTGATAAATGCCATGTATGTGGAGTGTTTTGCTCGGAAACACAAAACTGTTTTCATTAGTATTTTATGATTGTCTATATACAAATCTATACACCTGTTAAAAACTAATCGTTCGAGGATTTTGAAAAAACACGGTAGTTTTAGGGTCTAGAACGGAACAGGGCGTAATTCGAGGAAAGTTCAGCATCATCTTTCTTCTTATATAATTGGTGTTACTTTCGCAACCTTTAGTTTTGGGACTTACGCCTGTTTGTATTGAGAAATTGCAGATCATGGTAAGGTGACGTACTTATTTCAGGAGCTACTCTTGTTACAACACGGTGCCCAATGTCATCATATCCTTTGAACTTTTGTTTTTGATAAAACTATCATTATCTTAATATTTCCATGTCGACTACTGGTTCATATATATACTACTTGATACTGGATTATGAAGATATCAGGAATAAGTTTACGTGGTATGTATGTTGAGGCCAAGAGATGTGACCGATATTGACAAAAACAGTATTGAAGTAATTGATATTTCCTGAGGGTTAGTAATGACATTACCAAAAAACTCTTAAACTTACTTTGTGGACAATGTCTCCGTCCATGACAATGATTTGGTTAATCGATCGCCATGTTTGTTGCATATTATCTGGCAGATTCAAATTTATTAACGTAATATTTGCGCTTTGATTTCCTCTTTTTTTTTTTTTTTCGTAGGTGTGTAATTTGTTTCTATAAGTTTAAATTTGAAGTCGGTCCTTGTTTGGAGATTGAAGAGACAGTTTATAGTTTATTCTTGCGTGTCACTGCTTCGTAATAGCCCCTTTAGTATCCGATGGTGATCTGGGTTCTCTTCTGTATTTGTTACAAAAACACATTTCTTAAGTGGAATGCGCATTATCGTAGAAATCAGTGTAAATTTATCTACAAACGTATTATAATCATAATAGGCATTCTGTTTCAAGAATTTCGTTCCACTTGGAATTTGACAACTCTTGTTTTAGGTTTGCCATATTATCTTAGTATAAATTCTCTTATATGTGTATTTTTCTAAGTTTACATTGTTTATACAAATCTGCATCAGTTGCTAATATTATTGGCAGATGATCGGTGATACCAGAAATTATAATAGCAGATTCAACAAGTTTTTCATTATTAATTAGATATTGTCTATAATGTCGCTGTCTGTATTCTCTGATGTTATTCTGTGGTTTATAAATGGTAGGTATCAAAGAATGGGAAATATATAAAGTCAAGATATTCGTGAGTTGCTCTCCATCACTATCATCCTTTGAGAAGATCAATATTGAAGTCCCCCATTATATAATGCACCGTTTTTCTGCGGCTACAGTCTGACTAGAGGAATCACTATCTACAATAAAATTTAAAGGTCATCATGGAGTGTGAGATCTGTAGACTGCGCCAGCTATAATATTCTTATGGTTTATTGTTTCAATTTCAATGAAACAGGATTCGCAGTTAGGAGTGGCACACATAATCTTTCTAATTATATTGACATTCTTGATATATACATAAATTACACCACCTTTTAAACGCCCATCTATTCATATACTCTAAGTTATACCCGGGAAGATTGTCGGAGCAGCGGGGTTTTTCTTTTAAATGTGTTTCATTAGTCCAATTATTGTGAATGAAATAGATTAAAGAATGTAATACATTGCTTTAAGTTTATCGCAGGTTCTTAGATATGCTTTTATGTGACATTCAAAATAGTTTGAAGCGAGATGGGTAAGGAACTTGAACGAAACTGATCAGATGTACTGTAAGAACTTTTGGGAATTTAGAATTTTGCGTATCATTTAATTCTTTGGATATACTTTCAAATCTCAAGGGATTCTTAAAGGCAATGTCGTCATATCTTAAAGTCAATAGTATTAGTATCGAAAAGTTTGGTGCAAACTTCATCATTTCATCAGGCAGTACCTATTTGTTGGATACATGACTACATGTCATTCACTTGGAAAACTTTGCTTAATACCACTTTTTATGAAAACATACTTTGCAGTTTACAAAATAGATTTATGGCCATTGTTTAATTGTTTATTGCATTGAACCAAAAAACATCCTGTTTAGACACAGACATATAAGTATATACACGAATTAAAATATTATTAAGTTACATAATACATAACACCTTAAAGTTATGTAATAGAGCGGCAGTAATTTAAAGGACCTGAGTACATAAACTATGATGACCTAGGATACCGTGTATAACGAAATCGGATCCGGAATTTATAACAAAGTTTGTGATTTTTATATGAAGGACTTTGATTTGAGCTTAGTTATTTACACAGTGATTAGTATATGGACAAGCATTATGTATATGCAAAAAACACGATTTGTTTGAAAAAATAGTGCGCCTCATCGGGAAATCTCTGAGGCGGGCTTTAATAAATAATCATCCTTGTCTACTGGATGAACTAGTTAGTTTTAAAATCTGATCTAAAATTTGAGCTAATACCGAGTGGAACCACTACTCCGTATTCAATTAAAAAAATAGGCATACATTTTGGAATAACTTAAAAATAACAAGAGTACAAGGTGAGGATCGTACTGGAATCTTATACTTTGGAGTCCTATCTGGGATACAACTAAACATGATTTTGAAGCCCACTTTTTGAAACACAGCTAGTTGGTATTTTACCTGTATTTTGTGGTGAGAGCTTGCAATTCTGTTAGACTGCACAAAAGTTTAAGGGCATATTTTGTGTCCAACTTGGTATAGTGTTATTTTGTGTCAAATATGTTAAAGGTGCTTGTTCCGATCGACTTTGGGACCCCCTTATTTTCCCGGAAGTGGTATATATTTTGATATCAGATGAAAGGCTGTATTTTTCTCATTGTCCTCCTGAAATTTCAGCTTTCAAATGCATTTCTTTCTCAAGATACAGATAAAAAACTACCATGTTAATGGTTAACCATCAATTTTAGCACAGTTGTGAATATGGCGTTATACTATGCATTATCGAGTCTAGCATAAAAAACGCAAGTTTGTTGGTCAATGTGTACAAGTGTCGGAACAAGCACCTTTAAGCTAAAATAATATTATAAAAGAGGGTATAGTTGAATTATCAGAGACAATTTTAACACACCATGGGTAAAATCTGGATATCTCTGATTTATATTGGTGAAAACTTTAAGCAGGCCCTAATAGCGATGTAATGTATGGAGCTTTTTGGGGGAGGTGCAAGACTTCCAAAAGGTGGACCTTATTTGTAAATGGTGACCCCCTAAAATGCTCCTTTTTATCCCCCTGGCTTAAAAAGCAGAGGGGGATATTATCAGGGTCTGAATGTCCATATGTGTGTGTGTGTTCTAGTTTGGTTAGTTTTTCTAAAGGTCATCTGAGGTCATGTTCCATACTGCCATCACTGACCTCTACACATGAATCACTGATTGAAACAACAGGAAGTTGCTTTTCGCCTTAGCAATATGGCGGGAAACAATGCATATACCTGCTGGTGCACATATTCCACACAGATGTTCTATTGTTATACAAAATTCCTTTAACTCGGACAATAAGGTGAAGCCACATTGTGCAGGGCAAAATTGCAACTTCCTGTTGTTTCAATCTGTGGCTATTCAAATGTGCGCCAGCCTGCTATCCATGTGTAGAGGTCAGTGACTACCATCTTGCGAGGGGGTGATGCAAGTTACCTTGCCAGTTTTTTTTTTTTTAACTTTTGACATGTATCACCAAAAAGTGGACTGTCTTCTCAAAATTCTTCTAAATTTTAAAAAAAAAAAATCCCCTCCCCCCCAAAAAAAAATAAGCAAAAAGTAGACCTTTTGTGGAATTTGGGGTGCAAAAGTGGACTTTCTTGTCACTCTAAATTTTGGACCTTTATATTAAAAAAAAATAATTTAATTTAAGCAAAAAAATTGTCCTTTTTAGTGGAATTTGTGGTAAAATACTCAATTTCATTTGGTCTTTTGACTTACAAACATGATAACTCATATAAGTAAACTTTCTACTTTGATAAGCTTTGACTATTCACAAATGATATCATGGCAGATAACTAATCTGCACCATCAAATTACATCAGCCATACAACTGATTGCCTAAACTCTGCACCCCACAGTGTATCAAAGAAAAAATGTTACATTTTGGATTTTTTTTAAACCTAAAGAATAATCATTCAGTCAAAATGTTTGTGAATCATAAAGAACTGCTCTCCAGCTACTCAAGGAATTGAACCGCATGCAATAAAACAGTTTCAAAACTTGTGATATGTTAATCCTTTCGCACCCATAGAATGCCTGGGTGTTTCTTGCAAATAAATGAATACTTGAAAATACATTCACATAATATTTTGGTATCTCAAATATGAAACAATCCAAAAGATGAAGTTTGGCATTGTTTGGAAGTTTATAATGTGCTTAAAACTTCAAACAAGGAGTTTTGACATGGAGAATGCATGTGAATTGCTATGCTGAGAGATCTAGACATATCTTTAGGTGACAGTTCAAAAATGAAATCCTAAAATTAATTTGGGTGCGAAAGGTTTAAGCAAAGCATTTCAAAATCACACAGGCTAGTTTTTTCAGGAATGTAGTAGAACAAACTGACTTCATTCAGGTGTACAACTCCAATAGCTGTTATCGATTGTGTGAGCTCATTTGTTAAAAGGAATTCAATTGTTTTAACACAAGGGCATGTTTTAGCATGAAATTCTCTGACGATTTGTTTGGCTACGTGGGGTACCCAGGCCTGGAGGACCTCAGGGTGCAGTCAGGGTGCAGTCAGGGTGCAGACAGGGTGCAGTCAGGGTGCAGAGGACCTCAGATAAGTAAAAATAGGCTGATTTTGTATAATTGTTTGCAAACTTTCAGGGTGCTCGCAATGTCTCCGTGCACCGGGTGGGCTCCTCATGCAATTATTAAACCAACTTGATTGGTCATCATAGGTGCGGAAAATAGAGACTTTCCATTGTTTAATATAACATTAGAATAATGTTTTGCATAATACTCTGCATAATACTGAAATACGTAGGCATGTGGAAGTCTAAATTGAGGGCAGTAACCTAGGTTTTCAGGATTTCTTGGCCTGCACCCTCTCATATATTTTTTCAGGCCGGAGCATGTGTAAATTGTCGGGCAGGCAGCAATGTTATAATTAAAAAAAGATTTACCTTTTGTAGTCAAACCAGATCTCCTTCCTTCAGCAAAACAGCTGCAGAAGAAGTTTTTCAAAAATGTCAACCGTGACGACAAATGTAACTACAAATACCACCACTAAACCACCCAGTCTGTCAGAGTTAAACAACTATCTTCAGAAAAGAAGAAATGCCAGTGCTCCAGGTATCAATTGCATCACCTGCCTAGTGTGGAAAAAATGGGGAGTTTCTGTAACCTGACCCATGTGACACACTTTTTTTCTGACACACTTATGAATTGGGAAACCCTTCACGAAGTAAAGCACAGGGTTATTCTGTTAAGGTTTCCAAATTCATAAGTGTGTCAGAAAAAAGTGTATCAGATGGGTCAGGTTACAGAAACTAAAAAATAAAAAAACTAAGAAAAAAAACAAAAAAAAATAAGAAACGAAAAAATATCCTAGAACACCCTGACTACTACACAAAGTTATTTGCAATATATGCAGGATAGCTGCAATACCTGTGAGGTGGAGAACGGGAGAAACCCCAAAGAGAAGGCCCATCACACTGAAGAATTCTAGTCAACTAAGATGGAAGTACACAGACCCTCTACAGGAAATGCATAGAAAATAAAAAGACAAAAGCTAGATGGAATGGTATAAAAGAATTAGAACAGAAAGAACACCATCTAATTCTGAATGAAATGGTCAGACAGATACAGCCGGTCTTGGTTACAAGAACAACCAAAAGCATGAGTCGTCAAGAACAGAGGAAATGCCTCACCGGACTATAAAAGATGTAGATGAGGACGACATGTTGGTCTACCTTTACGGATGTGCAAAACAAGGGCAGTGGTTGAACTGGGAGTCTGTCACGCAGATCGACACCTCCTGGAAGAAACTTTTGTATGTCTGGATGCCACAGCTGCTGTCTTTCCACATCAATACAATTCATGATCAACTTCCATCCCCTGCCAATCTGAAGCTGTGGGACAAAACCAATTTAGGACTCTACCATTTATGTCATCATTGTCATTGCACACTGTTCCCCATCCTCAATGGTTGTAGCTATTCATTACAAAGCGGAAGATATAACTGGCGCCATTACCAAACACAAAAAGCAATCGCCACAGGTCTGATACCGTACATCATAGAGGCAAAGAAGAGAAAAAAACATCACACCTGAGAATCTAAACTCCATCTCTACAATAGCCTTTTGCACATCACTGGTACAACCTATCAAAATCCAGTCTTACCAATGCCAAAGACAGAGCCATCCAACATTCTGAAGAAGGCCATTGACTGGATATTCCTGATGGATGAGGAACACAAACAAATAGTGTTCGATCCAGAAGTCCTTGAGACAGCTAAGAGACCCGATATCACCATCTTTTCTGCCAAAACAAAGATGGTTGATCATAGAGGTGACAGTCCTTACCTATCCAATGAATATGCTAGAAAGAAGTGCAAATACCAAGATATAGTACGAATGTGAAAAACGAGGATGGTCTACATACTATTTTACAATAGAAGTAGGAAGGCAGAGGTTTATGCAAGCATCGGTCAACAAATCCCTGGCTCCTTGGGCATTCCTAAAGGAACGAGAGCATAATGACGCAGCAGGCCAAATTGCCCTCAGAGCGAACTTTGTCATCTAGCTCAGCAGAAGCGCAAAGGCGTTCAGACTGATTAAGTTACAAGCAACTCAGCATATGTTCTGAGGGAATGGATTGGTTGTTGAGTGCTTTAAAACCAGGTTTAATCCAGTCAAGTCTGGTCCAAAGTCCAGAGACTCAAAAACACTTATCTAGACAAAGACATACTGTATAAGGTGATTGTTCACCTTCACAGAGAGATAGACAAGGAGGACTTGATTTAAAATGGATAAAAGTAGGCTCCGAAGGCGACCAGTCATGGTGTTCTCCAAGTGAACGATTCCTCGATTGGCCACCCTCCTTTGGTAGTTTCTCTACAGGTTGGAAGATCAATATCACTGAAAAAGTGACTTGTCATGCAGTTTCAATCACTGCTCCCGTACACAGAAGATTTTGTAAACATGATAGTCTCATTAAAATATTTTGTGATGCTAACTCATATATTGGTGATGAGTGTTATTTTTGCATGGTCGGAGTTCAAATCTTATTCCTCTGTCTGTGGGAATGTTAACGTACAATGTTTTAGAAATGATTGTGGGTGGTTAGAAACGATTAGAGCAAGGGTGTGTACATGATCAGTAATTTTGGCACATGCTGTCGCATCCTGTGAAGGACAAAACAACGATATACTTTAAAAAATATAAAAAGTAGGACACGAGACATCATGGAGGTTTTAAAATCGAACCCTTAACAATGTATTGCAGGAACCTCCAACCCAGGGGACAATTCAGGCCATAAATAGGATGATTTACATTGTTTTGGCTAAAAAAAAGATATGTCTTTTAAAAAATGTGAATGCAAAGAATTAAAAAAGAATTACTGACGTGTTTACAATGACCGAAACCAGACGGCATTGGCAGCAGCGCAAATTGGATCCATTACGTGCCTGAATTAAGGATTTGCCTGTGATTGGTTTCGCTGGAATTCATGATTAATGTTCTTCCACAGGCATACCCGTGTTTCAAACTAGTGAAAAGAAGAAAGGATTTGATTTAAGACATCGAGTAAGCCTGGTGCCTAAACCTGTTATAGCGGCAAAGGTGTATATCACCTTAGTGTAAGCGTGCCCAACAAATCTAGAAACAAAGCCAAGGGGCCTTTGGGGGAAGCCGCGGAGTAAACCAAATGTGTCAATACAATTTAAACACCTTTATAGTTTCCTCTCTTTCCAGATATAAAGACAGAAAAAGAAGTTAAATACAGTGGTGAAGTGAATGTGTAATGACCATAATTTGCTCCTTGGTTTGTTGTTAACATTGCCCCGTGGCACTCTTTTGAAAGCTCCGGAATGCGGGGTGTGCGTAAAATTCTTGCTAGATTAGTTCATCCAATTTCCAATATTCAACAGCTGGTAAGTACATGGCTGACTTGTGAATTTAGGTAAATCCCGGTACCTACCAACCTAGTTTTTATTAAAAGAAACGAGAAAAACCCTCCATGTCGTCATCAATCCACGTCATTTTTTAGCATTTTGCTGTAAAGTAGGTCGGGTGTGTCCAATAAATAGTAATAGTAGTCATAGTTTCAGTCATTTTCGTATAGGAACGAGTTAAACATGGTCTGCCTTAAGCAGATAATATAGCTATAGCAGTTTTGAAATGAATTGCTAACATTTAAGAGATTGATTTGGCCAATTGAAGGGGTAGGAGGTTTATCAAAAAAACACATATTTTGATCTTTCAACTTTTGCGATTTGAGAATACAAAATTGTGAAATCCCTTCTTTGGCCCACCCCTCCACCCCTTCTTGTCCAGTTGGAGCACGTATGGACACTTGTAAAAAGTTGTTAAAAGTTGGGTCATTGGTCTCAAAAAGTCTGAAAACAACTTTACCTTGCTTGTCACATCTTAAGCGCCAGTATTTTTGAGCACTCTAATTTGAATTGGATGAATACAATTTGATGTTTTGGAAGCTGTTCAGAGTATTGATCACAGTTTGCAGAATGTTGGTAGTGCAAAAAGCTGCATTTGTTCGGATGTTTAGATATTCCCATCAGTAATACTATTTATGCAAAGTCTTTGGTCAGTGGCTAGTGAAATATTTCTTAAGGCCTAGGGTGACTGCTGAAAGAACCATTTTTAGAAAAATACTAATACCAAATTTGGGATGTAAAAAAAATGCATTTTTGCCACTTTTATTTTGTGTCACATTTTTGACACTTTGTGTCGCATGCTTCAGCAAGAAGATACAAAAGCGATGGCTTTTTTTCCGTAGTGGGGCTTATAGACTGTGGGCTGTGGCCAAAAACAAGGTTAACAATTGCTCATTTTTCACATAGGCATGATGATAACTTTTTTTGGTCAGAAGAAAAATGGCCGCAAGGCTCATATGTGGTTGGAAAACAAAGTCGAGTGACCTCTGCTGACACTATGGTGAACGTATTTGTGAAAATCTTTAAAACTACATTTCTTTGACACCAAATAAGATGCAAGGGTCACGAAAGTACTCAAAAAGAACGGTTCATCCCTATTTAAGACCTCTTGAAATTAGCCTAGCATTAAAATGCTGTCATAAGAGGATCAAAGGATTGCAAGGATTGTAAAGCTTTATTCCTAAAAGAGTGTTTAGCTAACTCATGATATGTACACCAAGGGAAGACCAAACGAACCACTGGCAGACTAATGTGGGATGGCCCACAAGATTGATCTTTGATTGACCCTATGTGACCTTGGACCCAATTTCAGTATTAAAAGTTAACAACTGCTCATTCTCGCATCGACTGATGAACTTCAACTTGGTCAGAAGAACCCACTGGGCCCAAGTCTTGTGTGGGAAACAAAGTGACCTTGATGGGTGCCCTATGTGAACTTCGACCCATTTGTGGAAATCTTAAAACCAAATTTCTTTAGCACATAAGATGCTATGGTCACCAAAGTTACTCATAAATAACCACTGGCCATGACTTAATGTGGGATGTACACAGATTGATGACACCTATGTGACCTTTGACCCAATTTAATTTAAATCAAACACCAAAGTCCCTCAACAAAAAACACTGCCAAAATCTATCAAACATCAAACTATGATGCCCGTTGTGTCACCCGTTGTGTCACCCGTTGGCAGGCGACACAAGCGTTCTGGGGAACAATGTATTTTTTTCATTATTTGGGTCAGCTTTGTGGCTGAATTATAATTATAATTTTTTGGGGGATTAAAAAAGTCTTTCAAATGAGTAAAAACCTAATTTTTATACAAAATGTGCACAGTCTTCTGAGACAAAATTTTCTTGGGCTTCAAACAAGTGGACATTATATAACTTGGAAATAAGAGAAATAAGCACAATTTTTATCACTCAATGATTCCAACAAAGCATTTCATTTTCTAACAAGTAATACCTTTATACAGCACAACTAGTGCACACATCTGAAGTAAAAGCTGTATGCTGTCACCTTCAATGCATGTTTTTGCTGACTAACATGTTGGAGCTTAGTTGGCAGAAGAGCCTTTGGTAAAATGTTGTTCTTTAGGTGGTAATAACAATAATGAATAATAGAAGATGATAAACATATCAACTGTCTGGAAGTGATGTAGAGATGTTTTAAAAAAGCAAAAAATAAAAAAATAAAAAAATAAAAAATTTTAAACAAAAAATAAAAAAATAAAAACATCAGGAAACAAAATTCCAGAAGAAAACATTTGAAGGTGCTTGTTCCAATTTTTGCCTTTCATGTTCTCTACTTGATATGAGAGCCTGACACTTGTACACTCTGACCATCAAGTACCGTGGGAAACAAACTTGCGGTTTTGCGATAATGCATAGTGCAACGCCCTATCCACTACTGTGCTAATATTGATGGTTAACCATTAAAACTTTACTTTTTTATCTGTATCTTGAGAAATGGGTTTGAAAGCTGGAATTTCAGGACGACAATGAGAAAAATACGGCCTTTCATCTGATACCAAAATTGATACTACTTCAGGGGGGTCCCAAACACGATCAGAACAAGCACCTTTAACTAAAAATTCCAATGAGAAAAAATTCCACATAAAAACAGCCAGATACATTATCATGTAAAATATGAAATTGTATGTTGCATCTGAGCTTGAGGGAGCTATGGAAAACACTTTTTTGCCATCTACTACATATTGTTTTGGTTTATCAAGCTCAAACTGAATGCAATTTGTGAAGAAATGATTTGATCTGTATAAGACAGATTTAATAAGTTTTATTTTTAAATTCATAAGTCATAGTGTGTATTTGAATATGTAATTGACTAGAGGACTTTTATCACTTAAGATACTGCTCTGAATACTCATAGTAGATGCCATATGCGATTCAACCTTGAAAAAATTCTAATAAAAGGACTTTTTGTATATTCTCGTAGGGCTATATGTGAATTATTATGAAAAAAATTACTGATAGTGTCTTAAGTAGCGAGTTGTGAAATGGCGAGTTGTGTTAACATTTCATAAAACCTTTCTGGTCATCATGAATCATAACTCCTCAACCATTTGGTCTAAAAGCACAAATAAGGTGTCTATACCAAGGAATGTGTGATTTTGCTAGGTTTTGGGGGTGATTAATGAAAGGAAAATCAAGTTTTGTAACATACACAGGAGGTATTAAGTGCATAAAGCATATATATTTTTACTAGAAGTGAAAAAGAAAAACTGAGACTTGTCTACCACTACCAAAGGTAAGGTGGCATGACAGATTATTTTGCGCTAAAATGAAAGCAAATGATGGTCCCAAGATTAGATGCAGCCATTAGGTTTCAAATTTATGTGTTTAGCTGGCCGGATGAAAAACTTGTTGGCATTGGTAAACACCCCACCTTCCTCCCACAGGAAGACGAAGCTAGGTTACCTCAGACCTTCAATGGTGGACTTTGCCACTCATATGAGGCAAGGAGTTCCATTCAGCCTACCTGTGACCTATCAAACACCCTGAAAATGGATGCGTTTAAACACCCTGACGACGGATGCCTTTAAGTGGGGAGGGGGGCTCACCTCCTATCTCTTCGGTGGCAGGCCACTGACCATCCTCCGTGGCTCATCACCACATACACGTCCTCGAGTTGTTCGCCGTCTTTCTGGCATTGCGGCACAGGCTCCCCGTGGTCAGGGGGAAGGTAATTGTTGTCCGCTGTGACAATATGACGGTGGTGACATATAAACCAGGAAGGGGGTGTCATCAGTCCCAACCTATGCAGGGAGATTCTTCGGCTATTCGGGTGGTGCCGAGATTAGGACATCGGGCTGATCGCCTCCCATGTTTCGGGAGTGGACAATGGTTTTCGGACAGTCCCTAGGAGGTCCCTAATCCCAGACAGCCAAAAGTCAGAGGGTCGTCAGTGGAGTGGCAGCTCTACTTTGTAGTTTGCCGCACAATCTTCTCGATGGTGGACCGTCCACACATGGATTTGTTCGCCTCAGTCATGATCGTCAGATTGTGGCATATTAGGGCCTACTCTTGGAACCCGGATCCCCCGGGCAGTCAAACGGGTCTCCATGCAGCAGACCCGGTCAGGATTGATAGCCTATGCTTGATCATAGCTTCTCCAAGTTGCCATGATCTGAAAAGTCCTCGAGTGGATCTGTCTCGAGACTGCCTGGTAGCCCATTATGGCCAAGAGAGCTGTGGTATCCCAGGCCGCTAGATCTGCTTGTAAGGGAACAAATTCATCTTCCAAAGGGAGGGGACCTGGTAAAAGGTCCTCCAGTCGAACCGTTTCGTCCCAAGTGCACCACCCATGCTCCGAACCTGCCTGGTGCATTTCTGTAGACTGTACACTGAGGTGGGACTTTCTGAACAGGCTGCCATGCTCAGGCAAATTCACTAGAGTATCATAGGATTACCATGCATGGTGTGCCGATAGAGAGTTCGATCCATGCAATTTCTAAGACAGTTGACCAGGTTGGCAATTTCCTCAAGGAAGTCTTTCAGGAGTGGGTTTAACTTAGTGTCCTGACTGTCCAAGGTTTCTTTTTTTACCGAACAGCCACAGGCCAGAACTGTAAAGGGCTCGGTACGTGATGGCACGACGGTTTCTTTCAGTCCCCTCTTGTCCAATCTGGTGAAGGATATGTTTACGGATCGTCCCCGTTCGTAGCCTTGTTCCGGAGTGGGATTTGCCATTGGTCTTGCAATTCTTGGTGTCGGAACAGTTTAAACCCAACCGAAGCTTAGTCTTCTGGAACTTCCTAGTGGCTGTGGCTTGTGGCCATAGGGGGTTCGGATATACATGCCTTGTCTACGGACGAGGCCCAAAACCGCTTTGAGTGCAAGGAGGTCTCTATTCTTCCATATGCAGGCTTTTTGGCCAAGAATCAGACTCTTTCTTTTACCCCGAAAAGGTGTTTCTGCCACGTCTCACCATAGTTGCAGACCGTGGTTGCAGACAGCTCAGAGAAGCCTGCAGCAATGGACACATTGAGCCAGCTGGATTTCCTCAGTCATCTGAAATGCACACAAAAGCACCATGATTGGTTGACTGGCTTCTTAGTTAAGGCATATGATGTTCGAGCTCACGCTTCCTCCTGGGCCTTCTATAAAGAGGCCTTCATCCCAGACATTTTGGACAATGTCGGTTGGAGTTGTACTTCCACCTTCCAACAAGTCTATTAGATACATGTGGTAGTCAAGTGGAGAGGGGTGTCGCCGTCCAATCCCCCCAAACACCATCTTGAGATCGACCTGCATCTTGACCCAGGAGCATTATGGCGACTAGGGTGAGGGTGTTGCACAGGGGTGCGTTGGGTTGGCTACCTTTCTGGACCTTCCGCCAAACGATTAAGCCATGCAGTGGGATCTGTGCAAATGTAAGGTTGTGGAAGGAAGCTTCGCACTAGTACAGTGTATTTCCCTCTGAGGAGTGAGAGGGCGGATACACTTGAGTATGAAACTTACCCTTCCAGACCTTCTATAGCACTCACGCAATTGTTATTTCCACTTCCAAATGTGAGAGAAAACATTTTGCGGAAGGGCGAATCACAGCAAAGCTTGATGTGAGTCGTGATAATTGGTGCGTGCCATGTCCCGACTTTTTCGGGAGTTGGCTCATTTAGCAGTTAATGGGGTTTTTAAATAGTACCCAAATGAAATATTTATGCAAAAAGGTCTACTCACTAGTCCCACACTATTAAATCACACAGGAATACATTCAGTTCGAGGATCTGTTCCAAGAACAATATTCACCTGATTTGACAATACTTTGAAGTGTTTCATTACTATAATATATATTAAGGTCAATATTGTTGTTGAATATTTGTTACAGACTGACGAATTGGCTAATGTACTTTGAGAAAAAAACTTTCGGATTTAACAACAATCGGCTTAAGAGTGCTTTCTATGCCAGGAAAGCAATGATGCATGGCTGCATTTGTAAGCACTAAAAAAAGATGTTTATTGTTTTATCCTTTTCCTTCTAGGCCAATGGGCTGAGCAGTTATACCCATCAAATACCTTATAAAGGGGTCATTGAACTTTGAACTGGGAATATCTGACAACGCAGCAAACTAGAAGGATGGACAAATTTTTCCATAATTATTCTAGAGGCCTGACCAGAATATACAAACAAAAAGTAATTTTATTAGATTTTGTTCAAGGTTAACCATGACATGTGTCAGATTACGCCTCTACTAACTTTTTATTCCTATTTTCCTCTTTCCAGCTCCTTGCTTCGTAACAATTTTCTCTTCCTCTAGTCCAGGACTGGACCCTGAATTTTGGGGGTCCAGAGAATGGTTAATTAGTTACATCGTTTATCCACTGATTTTATAATAGTAATTTTTTGGCTGGTTTTCATTATAGCTATGGTCTGTTTTGTTTATTTGAACTAATACATACTGACGAATTGGCTAATTTTATGTTTTTTTTTTGTGGAAAAAAGGGGGAAAAAACGTTGACAACTTTACATTAAAAGTGCTTTCTATTCTATGCTGACTTCATTTGTAAGCGCAGCCTCAAGACTGTTTTTTAAATTGTGTTTATTGATCCCCAAACACAGGGGTATGACCCCCCATCTTTTTGCTTCTAGGATCCACCCATTGGATGAGCAGTTATAACCCTTTAGGCCTTATAAAGGCGTGGACCCTTTTACCTTGAATATCTGACCAACCGCAACAACAGAAGGGCGGGACAAATTTTTTGGTAATTTTCTATTAACTACCTACCAGAATTACAAAGAAGTCCCTCTTATATATAATTTTTTCAGGTTGTATAGGACGTGCAATTTACGCCACTACTATCAAGCTTTGCGCCAGAATATGGAAAGAACCAAATAACGATAAAGCAGCACAGGAAGGCACTTTTTAGTGAAAAACATCATACACAAGTGTGTGTAAGAAATGTGTTGCCCAGCGTAAGGTCGAAATAATCAGCAAGGTTTTGTTTTGGTGAGTTAGTCAGGCAAAATGAGAACATGCATATATTGCCTAAGTAAATTTGGAGTCCTTTTGTGTCATGAAACAACATGAGTGAGTAAACGAGACACTGTCCGGGAAAAATGAATCAGTTTAAGTTTATAGGACTGTCACAAAGGTCAAAGACGGTGGAGTTTAGAATACGCTTCACAGCGAGCTTTCAATAAGTATCTATCATACAGCAATGTTCTCTTTGAATACCAAAGCTCTGGCATACTTAGGGTGTGGGTTACGGAAGTGGGTTTTAAAAGGGGTATGGGGGGCTTTGAATTTGACTTTTACTTTTCATTTTTGATGTACACATGAGTGCTTTTCAAGGCACCATAATCTTGTGTCTTATGAGTTCTTTTCATACGAATTAGAACTCAAAAGTTTACTTTACATTGTATTTAGGCTACAGAAATGTTTTACATATGAAAGCAAAAGTCATTTTGATTTGTTTTATATTCAGAAAATAAAAAACAAGGCGGTGTAACATTATTGTCAGCACCGCTTTGGGGCCTGTTTATGGGGAATTATAACAATGCTATATAAAAACTGTTAATTTATTATTGTGCATTTTGAATTTTGTGTAAATATTATATTTTCCTTGTTTCATTGTAATGTTTTCACACAATCAATATCTCAAAATGATTTAAAAAACAGAAACCTTTTTTCCAAGATTCAAGATAATTTATTTTCACACCTTCAGATTTTTTTATTTTGGTGGCCCATCCCCTAACCATGTGCCACCTTAAACAAATGAACTCTTAAACTTGTAAGATTTTTGAATGAGTTGCATTTGCTTAAGGTGGCCCTGGCCCTAACTCACGTTGCCACCTTGTACCCTGTACAATTTAAGAGGAATTTTGTGATCCGCTGACCTATCTCATAATATGCCAAACTACCGTCAATCCACTGAGGCTAGAAAATTGCCAAAACAAACATAGTTTACATAGATCTCTAAGGAAATTTGTGATCCGCTGACACTATCTCCTATATGGCCAAAATACCGTGGCACGAGGCTAGAAAATGCAGAGTTTACATTTTCTCCCGGAAAAGATACTTGCGCGTACATAAAGCGTTCAGCGCAAGACACGTAAATGCATGTTTGGCTCTCATTTACAGAGCTGAGTATGAGTTACTTCCTGATTGATTTGTACAGCCGGTATTTTATACCAGTAAAGTATAGGAAGGGACAAATTGGTGGTGGAGCAAGCTCTCTCTGTGGTTACAACTGAGTGCAAGGATCCCACTCAACCATATATGCAGATTAGATTTTTTGATAAGCTGATTGAAAACTCAATCTGTTCGATTGGATTCGCACTTGAACTTATGGTTACACAAATCTGAATTTGGTTTCAAACTTTTTAACCTACAAGAACCATTTACATTATATAGATGAAAGAACTTCATATTGCAATTACGGGGTTGGTCTGCAAAGGAAGAGTAGGAAAGAGTTTTCCATTGGACCCCCTCTTTAAAATTCTACAGAAAACAAATTATTTTTTGATTATGGCCTTCCATTAAAGGCAATAACTGGCATCATTTTTTAAGAGTGCCACATTTCAATTTGATGTTTTGCACAGTTACATTGGTAATTGTCTGGTAAACTAAACCTGCTAACGGAATCTAAAAATGCGTATTTTCACAAAATTTTGCAATTAGAATATGGTAGCTGGAAATGCTACGTTATGTCCGTCCATAGATGAAATATTGGCCACTCCTCGAAAATAACTCTAACCTTGACATTGACTTGCTTGAACTATTACAACTAATGAATAGCATAGACACGTACATGTGGCTATTTCCCGGCTATTACACATTGGAAGAGGGCTTCAGCAGCCGTTGAATTAATTATTGGGAATGCCGATAATTATTCAGTACCAAATTCCTTCGTTTGTGACAATCATAAGGACATTTTTCCGCATTAACCATTCACAGGTATAGTTTTACTAGCCAGTTACCAATCAAACCGTGTAAAAATCTCCACATTTTGAAAAAATGGGGGCGCTCCTTCAAAAATGTGCTAATAATTGCCACTTTAAAACAAATAACCCAAGGCCAAAGGGCAAAATAAAAGGGGGTATATGGAACTCTGGTCAAAGTGGGTCATGCTAGACAATCCAAAATTGTTTTTGGAAATAGTGGAAGTGTTTCAAAGGGTTCATAATCAGAATAGTTTGAATATTTCTTAACAACACTTCCAAGCCTGTAAAGATGTGTTCTCATATCCTCCTGTCCCTACTCATGGTCAGCAATTACCTCTTTTTGGTATGACAACTAGGGAAAACATCTTAAAGCACATAAAACATTGAAAATCAAATGTTCAGATTTCTTTATTTTGCAGGAAATTGGAAATTAATCAATGGTAGATCATTGTATGTGCAAAAAGGATCTGCAACAGCTGCCCATATAATGTATTTTGACATGTATAATAATGAGGGCTCACAGCTAAAGGTGAGTTTGAGTCCCACTGTGGCCAATGTGTTGTGCCCTTGCTTTGAGTAAGCCCCTTTACCTCAAGTAATCCGCTCCACCCGGGCGATTAAATCTGGACTATCATTGTTCAGCAAAAAACGAGTCTGGATATAGGTAAAGACCTAGCTGGAGAGGAGCTGTATCAATCCCGCTTCATGTACAGCAACTTATATAATTGAATCTGTCCAAATCGCTTCAAAGAAAGATAACCACGGTTCCGCCCATGTAATTCAGGTCCTGCATAATACCTTTCAGGTGATCACAAAAGCCTAAGGAAAATACTGCAAGTCTTTGAGGTGGGATGCTTCTTCTATATTGGGAGGCAGTGTCATATCTGAACCAACAGAAACGGTGGGGTTCCAGGAGCCTTAGGCCCTCCCAGCCCCTGATTTTTTTTTGAGGTTTTAATATGCTTTAAATGTCTTACTGAGGCTAATTCGTGCAAAACCATTTTGTAATTTACTTGTTGAACGCTGAACTGTTAACCTATTTCTTTTGCGCCAATGCAAGCGCAAGCACCATGTCCTTGAATTCTTCAGTGAATCAGCAGCTCATCTTGAACGGCCTGCTCCCCCACTGACCCATAACTTTTCGTGGAAGGACATTGTCTGAAATGAAGATGTCCTGGCATCGATAATGTTCATGCAAATGGTCCTCTAAAAGACTACTACGTGTTTCCATCACGTGAAGCGCAACTAACGGGATCTGAATTATTTTGTCAGAATAAGTACAATAAATGCTTCTAATTGACAGAGTCAACTGACCAGCAGTATTCTTTGCCAGACATTTAAGAGTGTTGACAATACAACCATAGAAATTGGCATATTCATAGGGCCATTGCAGACATGTGTGACAACTTAGCTTATTTATAACATAGAGTTTGGCTATATTGTCGAATAATACAAACAACCAAAGTGCTTATATTGGACAGAGTCAACTGGACCAAGCAGTATCCTTTTTCAGAATTTAAGAGTGTTGACAAGACAACCATAGAAATGGCATATTCATAGGGCCATTGGCAGAATGTTGGACCAGCTTAGCTTATTTATAATCATAATTGGCTATATTGTCAGAATAGTACCAACCAAAAGTGCTTTCTTTGGACAGGGTCAACTACCAGCAGTATCCTTTGCCAGACATTTAAGAGTGTTGACAAGACACCATAGAAATGGCAATATCATAGGGCCATTGCAGACAGTTTTGTACAGCTTAGCTTTTTTATAACATAGATTGGTTAATTGCAAATAAGTAACAACCAAAGTGCTTCTTCTATTGGACAGAGTCAACTGACGCCGCTATCCTCTGCCAGACTTTTAAGAGTGTCTGACAGACAACCATAAAATGGCATATTCATAGGGCCATTGCAGACATGTTGACAGCTTAGCTATTTATTTAGAACATTATTGGTTATCTTGTCAGAATATGTAACAACCAAGTGCTTGTATTGGACAGAGTCAACTGACCAGCAGTATCCTCTTCCAGACCATTTAACAGTATTGACCAGACAACCAAGAATGGCATATTCATAGGGCCATTGCAGACATGTTGACCAGCTTGCTTTTTCATAACATGTTGGGCTCATTGGTCAGAATAAGTAACAACCAAAGTGCTTCTATTGGACAGATTAACTGCCATCAGTATCTTTCTTCTGCAGATCATTAACATTGTTGACAAGACCCCATGAATGGCATATTCATAGGGCCATTGCAGACATGTTGGACAGCTTAGCTTATTTATAACATCGATTGGCTCTATTATTGTCAGAATACGTAACAACCAAAGTTCTTGTATTGGACAGAGTCAACTGAGGGCAGCAGTATCCTCCTTCCTTTGCCAGAATTTAACATCAGTGTTGACAAGACAACCATAGAAATGGCATATCATAGGGCAAATTGCAGACCAATTTTAACAGCTTAGCTTATTTATAACCTAGATTGGCTAAATTGTCCGAAATAAGTAACAACCAAGTGCTTCTATTGGACAGAGTCAACTGACCGCAGTATCCGTGCCGAGAACATTTAAGAGTGTTGACAAGACAACCATGGAAATGGCATATTCATAAGGGCCATTGCCGACATGTTGACAGCTAGCATATTACTCCATGATTGGCTATATTGTCAGAATAAGTAACAACCAAAGTGATTCTATTGGACAGAGTCAACTGACCAGCATATCCTTTGCCAGAACATTTACAGTATTGACAAGACACCATAGACTGCATATTCAAAGGGCCATTGCAGACATGTTTACAGCTTAGCTTATTTATAACATAGATGGTTATATTGTCAATAAGTACAACCAAAGTGCTTCTATTGACAGAGGAGAGCCAACTGACCAGCAGTATCCTTTGCCAGACATTTAAGAGTGTTGACAGACAACCATAGCAATGGCATATTCATAGGTGCCATTGCAGACATTTGACACTTAGCTTCTTTATAACATAGAAATTGGTTAGAATTGTCGAATAAAGTAACAAACAAGTGATTCTATTGGACAGAGTCAACTGACCAGCAGTATCTTCTGCCAGGCATTTAACAGTGTTGACAGGACAACCATAGAATGGCATATTCATAGGAGGTCCATTGCGACATGTTGACAGCTTAGCCGTATTTTAACATAGATTGGTTATATTGTCAAATAAGTACCAACCAAAAGTGCTTCTATTGGACAGAGTCAACTGACCATCAGTATCCTCCTGCCCGACATGTAAGAGTGTTGACAATACAACCATAGAAATGGCATATTCATAAGGGCAATTGCCGACATGTTGACAGCCTTAACTTATTTATATTAACATAGATGGTTTATATTGTCAGAATATGTAACAACCAAATGCTTGTATGGACGAGTCAACTGACCACAGTATCCTCTGCCAGACAATTTAACGTGTTGACAAACAACCATAAAATGGCATATTCATAGGCCATTGTTGACATGTTGACATCTTAGCTTATTTATCACATAGAGTGGTTAATGTCAGAATAGTAACAACCAAAGTGCTTATATTGGACAGAGTCAACTGACCAGCAGTATTCTTTGCCAGACATTTAAGAGTGTTGACAAGACAACCATAGAAAGGGCAAATTCATAGGCCATTGGCAGACATGTTGACAGCTTTACTATTTAGACATAGCATCTGGAACTGTTGCCCAAAGAGTTATTTCTGAGTCAGGGCTTTTGGAAATAAGGGCGCGAAAAAACAAAACAAAACTGGTTTTATGGGCCCGACTGACCCAATAGTACACCAAGTGTTTCTATTGGACAGAGTCAACTGACAGCAGTAATCCTTTGGCAGAACATTTAACAGTGTGACAATACAACCATGAAATGGCATATTCATAGGGCCATTGCAGACATGTTGACAACTATCGTATTTATACATAATTGCTATATTGTCAGAATCGTAACAACCAAAGTGCTTCTATTGGCAAGTCAACCATAAAATGGCATAG
Source organism: Ophioderma brevispina (assembly GCA_023653785.1). NCBI lineage: Eukaryota > Metazoa > Echinodermata > Ophiuroidea > Amphilepidida > Ophiodermatidae > Ophioderma > Ophioderma brevispina. The sequence continues at coordinate 85,408 of JAMKCH010006630.1, read as the reverse complement.
CTAGGGCCATTGTTGACATGTTGACAGCTTAGCTTATTTATCACATAGATTGGTTTATTGTTCCAGAATAAGTAAAAACCAAAGTGCTTAGATTGTGACAGAGTGCAACTGACCAGCATATCCCTTTTCCAGACATGAACAGTGTTGACAAGACAACCATAGAAATGGCATATTCATAGGGCCCTTGCAGACATGTGTGACAGCTTAGGCTTATTTATAACATAGATTGGTTATATTGTCATAATAAGAACAACCAAAGTGCTTCTATTGGACGAGTCAACTGACCAGCAGTATTCTTTGCCAGACATTTAAGAGTGTTGACAGAACCATAGAAATGGCATATTCCAATAGGGCCATTGCCGACCTGTTGCATTTAGCTTATTTTAATAACAAACATTCTGGAACTGTTGCCCAAAGTTTATTTCATGAAGCAGTGCTTTTGAAAATAAGGGCGAACGAAAAAACAAAACACCAACGGTTTTAATGGGCCCGACTGACCCTACATTTTTTCAGTTTTGCAGAAATTTTTTTTAGTTTTTACCAAAAATCAGCCTGTTTTGAGTCCAAATTGATCAATTTGTGGGCTAATTTGTTTTTAGAAAATTTGTTCAAAAATCATTTTTTCGTCGATTTTTCAGATTTTTGGTTTAGTAGGCCAATTTTGAAACCTCCAGAAAAGAAAAAAAAATTGCCCCAACCGACTGACCCTACTTGAGAGGTCCCCGCTCGCCCGTACAACAGATTTTTTTTTTTCAAATTGCCTAAAGGCCAGTTTGTACTTTTGCTGTTTGTACATGTGCAGTGCACTGAGTACAGTGCATTGAGTTACAAAAGCTGGGGTTTCCCCATAAGGTGACACCACATAAACGTGTGGTGTATTCCTAAGGGTTTCCAAATCATAATGGTGTCAGAAAGAGGTGTCACCTATGGAAACCCCCAATATCGCAACATGGGAATATTTGATTACTTCTTTACTTCTTCTACCAGACTCACTGAAATTCAATACCTTGATTGTGATCTGCGTGCAGAAGCTCAGTAAGTTTCAATTGGCAGTTAACTTTTCCAATGATCACACATGAGGTACATGTGGTACAGTCGATAAAGCGCCAGAAGACCCGCTCACCAAATGTTGTGAGTTCGAGGCCCTCCTGTCGCCACAGTTGTGCTGTACCCTCCATTACTCTCTCGACCAGATGACCATGGGATCCTGTTATATAGCCTCCTCCATTTTCGGATTAAACGTCCAAAATATTATTTGCTCCATTTTATTTTGAGAAAAAGTTCTCATGGAAAAGTACTTTTTTTACGATAAAAGAGGAAAGGGGAATATCCCTAGTTTTGTTTTTTGCAAGTTGCACCTGCGATTCACAAAAGGAAGTGGGGAATTCCCCAAGATGCTAAACTTAAAACTGAGTCACTTGTTATCCAAAACATTGGAGATCATGGAATTTCCCCACAAAGTGATGTGAGTCAGATGAAATAATTAGTGGATTTCATTGGCAGCTAATGCAAGTTTATGTTTATGCATGATTCTGTAGGTAATATCATTTTATACTGGAAACTTTGTGAAGTCAGTAGATATGGAATTTGAGTTCAGTCTCACCGTCAGCAGTTTCCAATCACTATACTTATGGTTATAGCTAGTTTTATTCTACAATAATGGTAGATCTGTGCACACAGTGCAGATTTATTATATTTAGTTCCATGTGCGCAGAGTGCTGTAATATTCTACGTCGTTTTGAAGCCGAAATCTTGGGAATCAAAATAGGATTCCAATGTCGACAGATAGAAATCGAGGAGATTATCTTGGACTATATATTTTGGAATATTAATGGCTGAGGGACTTATGTAACTTGTCCGTCTTGAACTGCTGGACAAGAATTCCTTCAGGACTGAGAAGATTCCTTTGGAATTATTACCTGAGGATTTATAAGCATGACTTTGGCCCGTGTCTTTTTTGAGTCTTCCTGTGAGGACATATCATGGCTGAACTGCACAAACGCTTCTTGTGGAGATTAGTGGACATTCTTGTTTAACTTTAAGTATAATCTCCAATTTGTAATTTATGTAATGTTTGTTTTGGCGCATATACAAATCGTTGACCACTTACAAATCATTAAGAGCAGGGTCCATAAAGTTAGCAAGGTGCGGACAAAGTCAAAAATGAGTTCTATACCGAATTTTTATGAAACTTGGCAAGGATGTAGGTCTTGGGTCAGAATGCTGTCCGTACAATTAATGAACATCCCTGTTGTCCTCGTTGCCATGGCAACCATTTAAAAATGTTAAGGGGGGAAATGTACTATTTTACGCTATTTTAAAGGGAAAAATAAGGTAAGTTCCTACTACTGACACATATCCCCAAAATGAAAATCATATCAATGGTGATTTCACTATAAAGTAGCATTGTTGAACTTTACTTTATATGACAGGTGTGCCAGTTGTACTCCACTTCAGCCCATTTCTTTTTATCTCCAATTCTATACTTGAAAACATCCTCTTTTTTGTCTATTTTCTCCCAACCGTATTTTACTTACCGTTTCAAACTCCACAGCGCCGAGGTAAGTGTTTTTCAAAATAAGTCTTGGCATGGATTTAACCTCATCCTTTGGTAAAGACTTATAGAATCAAATAACTGGATGTTTGTCCTTTTTGGTGTACACATATTCACAAAACTGCTATTGTCATGAAAAAAAGTTACCAAATTTTACCATTTTTTTCAATAGTGTCAGGTATGCAACAAATCGCAAACATGTAAATATTTCATAGGAATTAAATAATTAGCTTTCTGGGGGTAATTTTAAGTTATTTTGTCTTTCTAAAGATAATAGCACAGGCAAACCTGATATAATTCTAAATTACACCATACATTTTGGTAGTATTACAACATATGTCACCAATGGGATACTAAGGTTTAGAAATTGAGGTTAAAGTTCGGAAGTAAAAGTCACATTGCTACAGAATGGTCAGATATCGCCCTTGGAAACCTCCATATGACTACTGAGGTCAGGGTCCACATCCCAAAGGTGAAAGTCAAATGAGGTCAAGTTATAAAATGGGCTAAAACATGAAAAATTGGCATCATTAAAAAAGTAAAGTCCAATACCTCCAAACTTGGATCACAGATCCTTTTTGCTACCTCCGTATGATATGAGTTCACGGGTCCACGACCAAGGTCACAGGGCATGTGAGATCAGTTAGAAAATAGGCTGAAAACATCAATTAGCTTCATCGATAAGTAAAAGTCCCAATAGCTACAGAACTTGGATCATAGATGGTCCCTTGGGACCTTCATAGACAATGATATCAGGGTCACATACCAATGTCAAGGTCATATGAGGTCAGTTATAAAATAGGTGTAAAATAATCAAATTGGCTTCATTCAGAATAAAATTCCTATACTACAGACTTGGATCATATATGCACCTTGGAAATCTTCATAATGATGAGGTCATTGGTCACATAGGACACATCAAAGGTCATATGAGTAAAGTTATAAAATTACGCTGAAAAAATGGCTTCATTCAAGAAGCAACACAAAAGTCCAATTCAGACTTGGATGGGAAAAATCCCCTTGCGAAAAGGTTTCAGATCATGATGCCATCCAAGGTCACTTGCCAATTCAAGGTCATCTGAGGTCAGTGATAAAATAGGAGTGAGGAAAGGACACCTTATTTGTTATCTCACATTTTTTATAACTCATCTTCTCCTCACTAGGATGAAAGATAATAATAAAGTTGGTCACCTTTCCTTTACTTTGTTCCTTGCCTAATAATAGCTAATCCTAGATTCCTAACAATTCCATCTAATGCAGGAATCGCTCGCGCATTGGATCCAAAACATTAAAAAAACAATTACGCTTAGAGTAAACTACAGAATGCGTTCGAAGTTCTAAACCTAACGGATTTAGAATAGAAAGTAGGTTTACACAATAGGAATTGAAAGAAATGTTGAATAAAATATGTGATTGTGGTGAACCTCATCTATACCAAGCGGTTTTTGCAACACTCTTTATCACGTACCCCTGCAATATCTTCATTAACAAAATTTAGTCATTCAATCGATGAATCCTAACTGGAGATATTGTCAATTAACCCAAAAAGGTATGGGCCTTGTATGGTTACTGTTTTCCAAGGAAGGATCGTGAAGAGTCAAATGTGTAAGGCACCGTAAATGATGCAGTAGGCATTCACAGATCTTTTTTTGATGGGGGGGGGGGGGGCACAAATAATTACCCCCGATGACCGGGATACACATTGTTTATGTAGTTTTTAATAAAATGGATACTTTTCTGGAAGGATCCCCCTGGCAAACAAAACTGTGGGGACATGCTCCCTCTTATGTATGCCACTAAATTATTGTCTGGAAGACGGGAAATTCTCAAAGCCCAAGGGGCAAACAAAATCATGCAATCATGGACTCTGGGTAAAACCTTGGGGGCTGGGACCAGCCCATAAGGCTTGGTTGTGGGACAACACGGCTGTGTGACCCCATACATAATCTAATCTTTTATTTTTAAGACATTTTAAACGTGGGGCGACACAATTTTGACAACGAATATACGAGGGACATGCAAGAGCTAATCATCTACCTCTGCAAATTATACAAATCATGACGGAACCTTACAATATAGGCCTACAAGTTTTCAATGATTTGTATGTTATGGCGCCCGCTATAGCCCATCTCCATGTCAAGAACGTGAAAATTGATTTTTTTAAAAAAATCATATTTGCCCGAAGAAATTCATAACAACTTACACAGAATGGAGTTAGTGACTAAATATTCAAAATCCAGTTGTCAAAACTGTGTCGCCGGGTGATACTTTTTGTTTTATTCTAGTTTTGTCATGAGACTTTCATCAGCTGTGACAAATGTGGGGTCAAATCTCTGTTGGGAGGGCCAATCGGGGCTAATTTTCCCCACCCACTTCCCCACTGCATTCAAGATGCCAGACTGAGAGGAACTCGTATAGAACCAGTGTTGAAAAGAAAAGATGGTTGGGTGTGAATTTCCTCAGTTTACTTTTGATCAGTGTGCTTTTATGGATCAACCCACGTTATGCTGAACCTAAGAGTAAGGCTCGAAAGACAAACTACTGTTTAGAATTGAATTCTCAATGCGACATGTATTTTTACTGGCAATTAGAACATTATAATCTTCTGATTTATTTACATGACACAGAGGACGCATTGTACTAGTCTTTTTAATAAAGGGTGTCTTTATGTTAATTTTCTAACTGTGTTGATATCATCGGGATAGCCAAACTGGACCAACTTCTTCAACCAGATCTCCAAATTACACCAGCTAAAAATCCCTTTAAGCTGAATTTACTGAAAAAGAAGCAGTTTGCCTGCTAGTTAGAAAGCACTTCAGTTTTCTTCGCCAAAATATTTGTTGTATATTGGGGGCAGTCTGTACTGCCAAGCCAAATTAACTAGTTATACCTATAACTCACCACTCACTCACTGATGTGCTATGATGACATAAATATTACTTGGATCATATTGTAACTTAAAAAGTATTCTTACTTGGTCAAGAATACTGCCCAACAGTGGGCAATTGCATCACACCATCAGTGTAACTGTATTTGTCGGTCGTGTCACACATAGGCAACTACTCTACTGCAACGATCACAGTGGTAATTGAAGAATCTGAAGTGCTGCTTTGCTGCGCCGAAATACTGGATGCTATGCCGAAACTCCCGGTCTTTCGGCAGATGACCTTGCCGTACGGCAGGATACACTGCCGAAACGCCCGGTGTTTCGGCAATTTATCATGCCGAAAACTGCGGGCTCACGTCATTACCCTCCCCGAAAAACGGAGTGTTACTTGCCCGAAACGGGGTTCACCCAGTAGTTCGCACAAGATATCCCTTATTACCGAGTGCGGTTCTGGAATGTAACTCAGTTCTGTTTTGTCAATTGGCTGTACGGACAGGATGACACGAAATAAAGTGTTCGGTGGACTCAGCTCGTACGACAGTCATTAGCTTTAAACTAATAAATTTTAGGCCCCCTTCATTTATTTACAAGGGAGGGGACCTGAGAAATGTGAAAGATGTGTTTGGTAATTGCATAACCCCCAATGTCAGTTGGCTTTACATAGCCCTATTGCATAAACCCATACACCACCCCACACACACTTAGGTACATCATATGATTTACTCTGCGGATCTGGCAGATGGTGCTTGTTTACTGAATAATCAATTTAGCATATGACCCCCCACCTCAGAAAAAAATAAAATCACATAAGCCTCCTATTTGTCAAGTAGAAAATCCCATAGGTTTTAATCCCAATGTTTGTACTTACCGGACCCCATAACCAACCTAACCTAATTCCTAAACCCTAATCTTAACCCTAGTCCTATGGCCCTATAACCCAACCCTAAACCTAAACCAGTGTTGCAACCGGCCTAATAGCCCTTCTCAATAAAGGGGACCTTTACAATGTGGAGCCTTATGTATTCCCATGCTATAACGTATACATTCTTTCTCGAATCGCTACCCAGGCTTTCTAAATCGAACGTGGGACTCTTAGTAATGGGGTCTATGTGTGCTTTTGGCGTTACAAAGTCGTATTTACGTCTACTATTCCATACATGCTGTTCCTAAATGCCAAAGCTGATTTTTAATGAGTTTCATTGTAGAATTGTCCATAAAAATCAACAAAATGCGTACACACGTGCTCTACACATCAACAGCAAGTATTTTCCACTTCCCTTCTCCTCTGCCCGAATGCCCCGGTACTCGGCACTGCCGAAAGTAGGTAAATTCGGCCCGGGTATTGCGGCGCCGGGTATTTCGGCACAACAGTGCCAGGTTCCGAGTGATCTGTTTGTACCGGGATGACTACTAACGACCCCAGCACGTCACCCAGCAAAGTGCCGGTTTAAATGTATAATATAATTTGAACTTTCTGATTCTAAATAGCCAATAAACAAAATTAATAAAATGTTTCTTGTTGTGTTGTGGGGTTGAAAATTATTTTATTTGGAAAAAAAGACTTAAAATTGACCCATTTAGGTCCATTTTTTTTAAAAAAAAAATGAAAGTTTTGCTTTCTTTTTGTTTATGCAATGGTAGCAAAATACCTGTCTATGCTGCAGTGTGTGTATCTCAATAACAAAATGCAATTAAGATTGAAATTAAATTTGCGTTTTACAATTCGATTTAATGTGAAAATTGTGTAAAAATCTTTATGACCACATAATAACCCTTTATGAGTTACAAGTTAAGATATTATTTTTATTAGTATTACTCAAAATATCAAGCCTGCGTTTTCAGGGGCGTTTTCATTATTAGTATATAGGAATAAAGCATTTATTAGCTGTATGAATTCTGCGCATGCGCAAATGTCATCATGTTACATTAAAATATATTTTTTATTAAACAAATTTTCTATTGCTACATGCATATTTTATGTTTTGAAGTAACAAAAAACAGGAAAAGTAATTGTCTAAAATTTGAGACAATTTACAAAAAAATTTTACCACTTCCAGAACTATGTACGCGTACACAAAGTGATATCCCAGTAGTAATTTTAACGTTGTATTTGGTTTGAACAAGAACTCAATGGTTATGTTTCATAATGGACATGAAAAATATTTCACACCTGGAGTTTTACAAGGGTTCAAAGTTTACATAAATCAGCTATTGAAAAAATGTCAAAATTGGGGATTTTCAAACATAAGTTGGGGGACTTTCCAGGATCGAATTCTATTGACTTGGCTGAATTTTATACACCAACATGACTACCAAAACAAACAACATATTCATCAAAAATTATCTTAACTAGAATGGTTTGCAGAAAACACACAATTTTTAAGATTTTCAAAATGTATTTTTGCCATTGGGACGACTATCCCCTTTTTTCCCGGGTTGCCATGGCAACAAGGCAAATCAGATGTTTTTAAACATCATTTATGATAACTCACTAACCCCTTCTCCACAAGCATTTCAAGAAATTTGATTTTTTTCATTTGGTCCGCATTTTTTGAGTTTGCTCCATTCTTCCAGACCTGCACCATTAAAATCGTTTATATAAAATTCAGAATCACTTGGCACAAGGCTCGTTTATTTTTGTTGTTTGAAAGGTATTTCTGGACTTTGACGTCTACGAGACGTATAACATCCTTCCTATGTTGATAAGGTCACAGATCATATGCCAATGGTCAAAGGTCATGAGGTCAGTGACCCCATTGAAGTTTCTAACTTGAGTCATAGGTGCAAATGGGGATCCAGATTTTAAGCAAACATACGTACCAAAGACCAGCAACTTAATTGAACGATTCAACAATAACGTTTTAATACATGAATGCCTATCTTGTACCTTCACGCAATAATGCCAGACGGTATATAACACCCACCCCCCCCAATAATTACATGCGAAGAAACACAAGACAAATCAAGTCTAGATGTCGTGTCATGACCTTTGACACAACATCCCCCAATGGGGGCGCTGGTCCGTTGTAACTACTGTTTAAGCAAACATACGTTACAAACAGCCCAGCACACTTAATTTGAAAGTCAACATAAACTTTTAATCATGAAATGCCTAGTGAAGAGTTTAAATTCATGTCCACTGCTTTCAAAACAGATTGCATGACAATCCTAGTATGCTGCATTAATTTATCTACAAAATCTGCGGGGGTCTGAAGAGTGCACATAATGATGCATGAAAACACAGTGGGGCATTTCCCATTACCAATTTTTCGTGCAAGGTCTGGGTCGCAAACCAGTGTGCAAGGGCTAAGTAGCTGCGTTGGACGAAAGGGATTTGGCAATATAACCGCGGTCCTCAAGACCCGCTAGCTTAATAGCCGAGTTAAGTTGCTCGCGATAGTCCCGCGGAAATAGCCCCATAAGGCTGTTGGGCTAACAAAACAGAGGGTTCTTTGTACAAAGCAGTCGCTGAGGCATGGTTTTCTTATAACGTTTTCAAACAATCAACAGGATCTAACTTGTTAGATGCCGGCGGTATTGTCACTGTGTACCCTTCTGGGGGATGGTCATTTTTTGATTACGAACAGTTGGATTGTCAAATTGCCATTGTCATGACAATTCCAACTGATCTGCAAGGATGAGCGTCATTGGGTTGGCAGAACCATCTTTGAAGAAAGACTCCTTTAGGTGCTAAATCTGACGGTCTTGCCATTATTGCCAACGCCAGCAATGTTATCGCTTTTAACCGTAGACGTTTTAAGTCGAGAGATTCGTTGGCACCCCAGGATTCAAACAATTGTACAAATGGTTTGTCCCGGCATAACTTAGATCGTGTAATTGGTTCTTGGGTGTTGCTTTTTGCAAGAGCAACATTTAATCTTTGATTGCAGTACTATTCACAGGGGGTGTCACATTCCCGTGCGCCTGATACATTGGCATGCCGCTACAGTTACATCGAAGAATCTGATCGTGGTTTTTTGGTTTTAACGAAAGAAGAATCGCGACACGGACACAAAAATTCGGGCAATGGTTGCCGTATTACCAATGGCGGGAACTGCTGTGTTCATTCATTTACAATATAATCATACCCAATTTGCGTAATGGTCTGTGCATAAGTCGGTACCGTTAGAGGGCGCCCAACTTGCGGCATTGAAAATGAGCCCGCCCTGACCAGTGGACTCCTTTAGGTGATCGCGCCAGATATCTCCAGGCTACAAGCTGCCACGTTCTGTTCTTAGTGGTTCTGGACACGTTGCCCCTGCGGTTGTACTGTTAGCACCGACTTGTGAAGCAAAATTGGTTGCCAATTGACATTTTTTGGAGATTGGAACCAGGACTGTCCTGGCAATAGTGGCGTAATTACGGTGCCACGCCTTCTGTTGTTTTACGAGTTCCACAACCTTTGGTATCATGCAAAATGGGGGATGAACATAATTGTTCTCTGACCCAACAATTCTGCTGCGCCAAGGCGTCGACTCCTTCGGACATTGGGTCGAAAAATTGCTGTTGTTGTATCGTGTAGGCTGGGTGGGGGGTACTTGTTAAACGTGGCCAAAGCGATCCAGTGTGTGGTCCCCACATATGTCCAACATTTGAAAAGTGGGGGCGGGGTGAATTTTACCATTCGAAGCATGGGCTCAGCCTTGATAACCAATCTTGCTTGAAAATGTTCTCCTTTCCCGCAAATATGTCGCGGGATATGATGCATATCATGTGAAAAAGGCCAGTGACCATTTCAATCGCTTGTGGCCACATCTGGACAGGTCTTTCGATGGACCTCCAGTGGATTTAGGTATGCACCGTGAAAATATTGGCGGACACAAATTTGGAAACCCGACTTCCCCTTTATCATAGTTCTGAAGGACACGAGTGCCATAAGCACGGCCGTCATTTCGACGATGTTTTGATGGCATGTTTGCAGCCTTTGCGTTCCAAAAAAGCCTGAGCTTGTTCTGCTCCCTAGCCATGCCTCCCCATCCGCTACGAGGATGCATCGGTTGGCAAATTTGTATTTCCCACTGGACGTTGCATAGCTCTCTGTTGTGCAGGTGTTTCATTGCTGAAAGCACCAACTAAATACTGTTTGGCGGCCGCCGAAATTATTATCATGTGTGCCACGAGTTTTTGTGACCAAATCGCGATATAACATTTCGGAGGCAGTAGTTTTGCTGGTACTATTACTGCGGCCATTGCAACGCACTGTCCAGCAATGCGAGCCAGTGCTTTTGATTGTAGTGGATTTTTTGCGTAGCGCACTCGTATGTCGCGTCTCTTAGTTGCCGAATGAATACGATTGTGAAGGGATACTAATCCTGGATTGCTTTCTGAGTAGAAATTTCATAACCTATCCATGTTTGGAGGATTCGGGATTCAGAAGATGTGCTTATAGTTATAGCGTCCATCCCAGATCCTCCAAGGTTGAAATAAGTAAGTTTTTATGATCACAATATCAAGGTTGCGAAGCCAAAAAAACCAATCATCTCAAAAGAGAGCTGTGCGCAAACCCGTCTGTGTGCGAACATATGACAACACTGGTCTTAGCGTTTTAGCAAGAAGTATGGTGAAGCGTTTAGCCCAAAAAGGCAATTTGTCCAAAACAATAATATTGATTTCCAGCAAACCTAGAAACGTGTGGTGGCTCTCTGTTGCTACAGCCCCACATGGTAAACCTCAGCTTTTAGTTCAAGGGTACTCATAAATCTTCTCAAAACAATAGAAGAAAATAATATCAATTTTTCTCATTGGGGAACTGGGTGCGTATCTAAGGAATTCAACACTCTTCCGATCATTATTAAGCGCCACTGATTTTTTCCTTTCTTAGGAACCACCTTTAATGGGGAAATAATTCTGGTTTTGTAGTACACTTTTTAACAAAAACCCTGGTACTAGACTTTTGAGCTCGCTATCCAAAAATTTAGCATGAACGAAGGTAAACCTTTATTTTTAATTTCAAAATGGTGGTGGAAGGTCTGTATGGGCAAAAGGGAGTAGCACCCCCTTAGAGATCCAATTGATAACAGTCTCAGCGTGCTCCAATTCTCACGCCACCGTTTGAAATAATGAGCTGCATACTGAAAAAACAAAGCCTAAAACACCAAGGGCCTACTCACCACCATGATTGGATGGGTGGTGGATAAGAATATTGTGATGAAATTTGGAAGAAAGAATGGATCATGTCCCGAGGACCTTCCTCCCCGAAATTACTTCGATACCAAGACAACCTCTATTATTTCTGGAAATGTGCTGGCTGCGCTGATGATAGTTGCGACCAGACCCAAAATGTGCACTTTGACTGTGTTTTGCCCCTGCGTAATCGCGGCCAGCTCCGCTGCATTTTTTTTTAGTTGAGCAAATCCGTCGCTTGTGAGCAAGATGTGTTCTTCGCAGCGGCGAAAAACCTTTGCAGTTTCAGAGTCAACGGGTTGATTTTGCAACAAGAACTGCCTGATACTCCTTCTGGTTGGAGTCCATGTGGGCATTAAGTACAGAGTGAATTTGATCCATGAGGAAGGATCTACTCCTGAACTGTCCAAATCGTTGTAGCAAATTTTTAGGATTTTTAATTGCAGTTCTCAAATGTAGCGTGAACTTTTGTTAGCTAAAGTAACAGATCCGTTCGCGAGAATTATCGCAAGAGAAGAGATAGTGATGTGCAGGCTGCGTAGGAGGGAGATAAAGTGGGGGAAAAGAGGTTAGAGAGGACGGAGGCTGGGAGCCCGAGAGCAGAACTGACACACCAAGCAGATAGACAAGCGCTAGCGCGTCCAAGGGCTGTCCACAGGAAAGACTTCCCTCTCGAGCGTCAACTGCGATAGAGACGGCATCTTTACAGGAGTAGCTTGACGAACTTCTTTCTGTATTTCAAATTGTTTTTTCCTGGTGATTTGTCGCACTGACTTCACCTGTGGTTTGAGCTTGTTCGTTTTAGTGTTACATTGTCACTCGAACTCGTAATGTCGTATGTCAGCGTTTGCGCCACTGTCAATTTCATTTGGTCATCTTTCTGACGGTCGACGTTATCACTAAACCTTGGTTTCTAAGCTATAGTACGTTTTGTAGTCAGATAAAATGTCATTAGTTCCCATTTTGTTCTTTTCGTCATATTTTGACGATTTAAGGCAAGTACCGGGCCGAGTGGCGATATTGCGCGAAGAAAACAAAGACAAAATCAAAGTAGAGGTCGGCATGACCTTTGACACGCATCCCCCAATGGGGGCGATGGTCCGTTGTAACTACTGTTTAGGCTGGCACATTATGGGGGCTATCAACATAATTTGAGTTTGTTTGGTAAGAGTTGGGTTTCGGGTGCAGGACTGGTATTTGCTTTTTTTTTAACCTAAGCTGACCAAATCCATTTTCGTCAAACCTTTTTGGCTATTTTTCATTGTTGCTGAGTGTTTAAATTAGACTGTGGTGATATCTTAAAGTACAGTAAAAGAACCCTGTTGGACAGTCATTTCTCTGAGGAATTGAGGCTGAAATTTTTCCTGTGTGTTGTCATACATGGTGATCATTATCAAACTGGTTGTTCAGAGAGTTGAAGCGAGATGTGGTGATTCAGTATTACTTTACAATTAGGTCCATATAAGCTAACGGCATAAGATAATAAGGTCTGTATGCCACAAACGTTAGACCAGGTTTAAAGTTAGACATGGTCTAAGCATAAACTACTTTGTCCAAAATTGACAGTTATTTACATTTTCTTTATTAAATTAAGTAATATAAATTTTAAAGATTAAAGCACATTCAAAAATAAAGACAAAAATATTTCATGTTCAACGCTAAGGAAAATGTCTTTTGTGCATATGGACCGAAGCCAGGGTCTAAAGTTAGACCAGTCTAAGTGTAATTAAGTCCCACCAGAAAGAAAAAAACATTTCTTGCATTGACCATGCAGTAAAGTATTAATTTAATAGTTACGTGATTCTATGAAGAAAATGTGAATAAATGTAAATTTTGCCTCCTTAACTCTCCCCCTCTCTTATCCCTTCCCTTTCTCTCTACCCCTCCTCCCCTCCCCTTTTGCCCCCCCCCTCTCCACTCTTCAGACCGCCTAACCAGTCGCTTTTCTGTGCTTAGCACCACAACCCGCCACATTCAATTCTCTTTTTCTTCGCTCCCACCCCCCCACCCGCCTCCGCCCCCACATACAATTCTACTTATTCAACAATACTCGCAACTACCTACCTCCCCCCCCTCCTTTGTACACCCTTCCTATTCCCCCTCCCCCTCCTTTCCCTTCTTTTTTCCCTATTTCCATATACTCCTTCCCCAACACTCGCCGACCCTCCTCCACTCACCCATCATTGTGCTGACCTCCGCCCTCTCTCTCTACCTCTCTTTTCCCAGATTCCCTTTCACCTCATGCACAGCGTTATCTCCGCCTATATATCATTTCCACCCCTGTTTTCCCTTTGTGCCCCCCGTCCCCCCGCCCCCCCTTTATGCCTTATCCTCCCCCCTTTTACGCTTTCTCATCTCTTACCACATATCCCTCCCGCACTCACACCCAACAGCCTACCTCGCGCCCCCTTGCAACTCCATTACCGGCTTGTATTCCCCCAATTACTTCTCTATCCCCCCCCCCCACTTCATCATCTCGCCATTTGATCCTATCTTGACCACCGGCCACCCGCCCCCTCATCTTCCCTTTGTTGCCCCCTCACTCTCGTTTACTTTTCCACCCTCTACCCCCCCCGCTTACTTTTCTTACCTACTGTTTCCTCTTTCTTCTCTCCCTCACTATTACAGTCCAACTCCATTTGGCAAAACTAATTTTTTGACTTCGACCAGGTCTAACTTTGAACCTAGTCTAAATTTTTGTTTGTAGGGACCAAAAGTTTTGTGTGATGTGGATTAGGCCACTGTCTGTGGTTTAGTGTTAGGATTTGGTTAAGTTTTAAGATATTGAACAACTTAGAGTATGAATCCAGGTGGCCACCAAAGTGCAGATAGCAATGTGGATATGCTTAAAGGGGCTGGCTTAATCTTAACAACTCCAAACCTTTTTGGAGTTAAATGTTTCTTATTAATCCTAGTTATATTTTTCGGTGGTAACTATAACAGAAATTAAGGGTTTGCAGCATCATTTATGGGCTCATAATGAATATTCAGATGAAAAAACCACTTCTCAAAATAATGGGTAGGTTGTCATTATTGTTGAACATTTTTTCCAAACTCGAAAGCCATTTTATTGCTATTGTAAATTGAAGAGCACTTTCTCAATTGATTTACCTCCATTAATGTACAAGAAACTATGAATCATAAATAGTCATGGAACCAGTACTTGTTTGTATTGGTCAAATAAATGTGGATATAAGCACTATGACAAGCATGGGAATAAGACAAGAATGTTAATTTAAAATTGTTAAAAATTTTAAATTGTTAAAGTAGCATTTGAATTTTTGTTATGGGATGGGGTGAGGATGTGGGCTATCTACTGAAGACAGCAATGTGTATGCGTACCATAGATTTTCAATATTAAATCGCAAAAGCTATTTATGAAGACAAAGACAATGTGCATGTGACCATATATTTCAATAGTACATAGCAAAAAGCTATCTACTGAAGACAGCAATGGGCATGTGTACCATGTATTCATATTAAATAGCAAAAGATATCTCTGAAGACAGCAATGTGCATGTGTACCATATATTTCAATATTACTAACAAAAGCTATCTACTGAAGAAAAAACAAGGTTCAGCACACCAAGATTTTAGTGATACCTAGTAAAAGCTATTACTGAAGACCAGCATTGTGCATTGTACATATATTTTCAATATTCTGTAAAAAGCTATTTTCTATGCAAGGAAAGCAATGTGAGTGCTACCATTATATTTCAATCTTAACTAGCAAAAGCTATCTACTGAAGACATGCAATGTGCATGTGGACATATAGATATTCCTAGAAAAAGCTATCTACTGAAGACAGCAATGTGTTTGTACCATATATTCTCTATACTAGAAAAAAGTATCTACTGAGACAGCAATGTGCACGTGTACAATTATTTAACTATTACTAGTAAAAGCTATCTGCTGAAGACAGCAATGTGAAGTGTAACCATATATTTCAAATATTACGAGCAAAAGTATCTGCTGAAGACAGCAATGTGCATGAGTACCATATATTTCAATATACAGCAAAACAGCGATCTGCTGAAGACAGCAATGTGCATGTTATACCATGTATTTCAATTTACTTGCAAAAAGCTATCTACTGAAGACAAGCAATACAGCAATGTGCATGTATACAATATATTTCAATATTATTATCTACTGAAAGACAGCAGTGTACATGTTTACCATATATTTCAAATTGTTAGCTACTGAAGACAGCAAGTGTCAAGTTTAGCATGTAGTTTAGACATGAATGGTGACTGCTGATTGGTTAATGTCCCAATTTAATATTTCCCATTTTACCAGAGTAATTTTTAATTACTCACTGGATATGAGCCCGTATTCATTAGGTATGACAAAGAATTACAAATGGTGTATTTTTGTACACCTTATTCATGCTTATTAAAAAGTGAGATGTGAAAGAGACTTCATAAATAGAGACCTCATTCTCTCTCATTTCCCCCGTAAAGTTGTCTAAATCTCTTCATGTGTTTTACTTCTTAAGCCAACACAAAAATTCAATGAGCTATTTCTAGCAATATTAGTCTATTCACACCATTGCATTGCAGTATAGGTGTCGCATACACTGGATCTACTGATTCAAGACTATACGTATAAAAAATGGCTGGCGTTGAGACAGGCAGACAATTTAGCTCTCTACACAAAGCAAGGAAATTATGACTAAAAAACAAATTCTGCTCCAGTCAACAGCCAAACGGCTAACAAAAAAAAAAAAAAAAGCTTGCTATGCAATCAGCGCTTACCCAAATTGAAAGAAACGAGAGTGAAGATTTTGAGGATTTGTGCGGTGCAAGAGCTTGCCAGAGGTACTGACAGATTCTGGTCTGGGCAAGGCCAGTAAGGGAGAATACTACAGGGCACGTTCGCGAGAGAACTTGAGGCCACAGCCTCAATAGATATTTGAAATCACCACTCACAACAATGATTATGATAATCATTCTTGACAGAGCCAATTCGTGAATCAAATGAAGCATTTCAGGGAGCGCTGCGTGAACTGAAAGTTGTGGGAAAAGGAGATGTACGTCACCACCCAGAAATTGCAGACGCAGACTTGAAGAAACGTACCAACAATTGATTGTGACCCATCATTGCTCAATCCAGTTCAGCTCCAGGAAAAGGTTTCAGTTGACGTACGTTTTTATTTTCTAGACGTGGGGCCGGAAAAATATGCACAATATGGACAAGTCTACGTTCGTTGTCAAAACCAACCCCAATAGTGGAGAAAAATACATCTGCCAGGCTGCCGATGAACTGCCACTAAAAATCACAAGGTGAGTTGCCGAGAAAGTTTACTCCATTATGCCTGAGCGTAAAGGTAGGAGTCTGTGTCACCCTGTGACACGTTGCTTGCTTCCAGATGCCCTCTGACCCAATTGTGATAAGCTGTGGGGCTCGGCCTAACCAAGCCTAATACTAACATCTAGACTACAATTCTCTTGATAGGAGTGGATAAGCTTGGACAGTTCATGAAGGAACTAAGTGTAAACTACAAGTTATCACAGACCTAAATTAAATCACAATATCAGAGTGACGGGGGCTACAATCCTGACCAGAAGGTCGTATGCTGCATCTCAGATAAAAGATATTACAGGTCATAGATCAGTAAGCTCGCTATCTATATACCAAAGGGTATCTGATGTGAGAAAATGCAATGGCTCAATCCACTAAGTGAGCCCTAGGCCTTGACCAAACCAAAGCCCAGAGAATAATTGACAGAATACAAGAGCAACAAGATGATGAAATACCTACTCTCAAGTGGAACAAGATCTAAGTGATGTAGGCCTAAACCTTTCTTCAAATTACTACACAAAAGCTATCTTACTGAGACAGCAATGTGCAGGTACCATATATTTCAATGTTACTAACAAAAAGCTATCTAATGAAGACAGCAATGTGCAGGTGTACCATATATTTCATATGGCTATCAAAGCTATCATTAGCTGAAGACAGCAATGTGCATGCGTACCATATATTTCCATGTAATCTACTAAAGACAGCAATGGCATTTTTACCCTATATTCAGTATTCCTAGCAAAAGCTATCTACTGAAGACAGCAATGTGCCATGTATACCATTTCAATATTACTAGCAAAGTATTACAGAAGACAGCAATGTGCATGTGTACCGTATATTTCAATATGACTAGCAAAAGCTATCTGCTGAAGACACAATGTGCAGCGTAGCATTTATGCAATATCTGCAATACTCTCACACAATACTTCTAATAGGAAATTGACTAATTGTTGTAATATTTGTCCCACAAAATAATAAACAAAACATTCGTAGTAACTTAGTGCAAGTAAACCATGAACAAAAATAAACCTAACCCATAATTAGTAGAAATAGTGAGAAATGGAGAAGGGTCGCCAATGGATGAAATACAGCTTCCCAGAAGCAGGATCTTTATAACATGGTTTATACATGAAGTAAATGTGAAGGTGATGTTTGTCCTTGGTCCATCCCACAGAGAAATTACACATGTCGGTAAATTTCAGAATATATGGCCCCATCAACAACATCATGGTCATGCCACTGGAGGAAAATATCCCACCAAAGAGCAGTGGCACACAGAATGCGTTGTGTTTCCCCCAGTGACTGGTCCTTGCCTAATTAAAGAAAAAGTACAACTCCTCTTGGATCGCAAAAGCACCAATTAGGGTAGATATGTTGGTGTTTGGTCGCCTGCCTAAGCATAGGGATCACTTGTCACTGTTGTGTTTGTTGATGATGTTGTTGTCGTCTGTTGATGATGTGATCGTCTGTTGTGAACAAGGAGTAACATGATACTTTTGATGGATTTCACCAAACTTGTGTCATAGGTGCAACATGGGAACATTCCAATGTTGACGAGTTCAAATGCACATACCAAGGTCAAAGTCATGTGAGGTTAAGTTGTAAATAGTCTGCAAAATGGTTAAAAAAAAAAACAAAAACAAAAATTTAATAAAATAAATAATGGTTTTATATAGCGTTTAATCCCCCTAAACAGGCTCAAAGCGCAATGACCCAATTATTAGTTACGCGATTTCAAGAAATGGTCACAATCATTTGTTTGAGGTCAAAGGTCACATATTGATGTCAAAGGTCATATGAGGCCTATCATATCACAAACCATGAGACAGGTGACCACTAGCGTCCAAGGATTGTGATGTATTTTTCAATAATATAGGAACGTTAGTTGAAATTGCAGTTTTGTGAGAATTTAAAAATCAAACAACAAGGTTAAAAATATAAAAGAGTGAAAAAAAAAAATTTACATTCTGAAGTTAGTCGTGGGACAATAAATGACCTTTAAGTGACTCATTAAAACCACATGTTCTCAAACCTCTTTCCTAACCATTAAATGGATAATTGCTCATGAATGGACAGTTAAAGCAATAACAGCACATTTTTTGAGAGTGCCCCCCAATTTCAGGAATTTTGCGATTTTGCACAGTTGGCATTGGTATTGACTAGTAAACAAATACATGTGAATGTGCAGAGCTAAAAAAGCTCTGTGTCGCAAAAGAAGAATTTTGTAATTAGAATAATTAATTATCGGAGATCTCCGAGAATAATTTAAATGGCGTGGAACGGCCTTCCAGAATGAAATAGCCGGGAAATAGTGCCATGTACGGGTCTACGCCCATCCCTTAATGTTTTATTACTTCAGGCAAGTCAATAGAAGTCATGTTATGGAGGGGCACCTATTTAATCATGGGAGGAATAAACTTATATTTCCAGCTCTGCCGTTAAGGACATGGGATCCTATTTCTAATACAAAATCACTTATGTTATGATAAATACGAATTTTTGAGAATTCTCGTTAGCAGGTATAGTTTCCTAGACAATTACCAACGTACTGTGCAAAAATATCAAATTTTGAAAATGGGGGGAACTCTTAAAATGGCTGTTGCCTTTAATCAGTGCTAATTGTTATCTAATACGAATTTGTTTTGTAGTAAAAATTCTATAACATTTCAATATCGTATTGGTTTATTTTGCTTTTCTTACTGTATTTCCTTGACTGCAATCTACTGTCTTCATCCAGGTAAGTTTAAAAAACAAAACAAAGCAAAACAAAAAACAAAACAAAACAGCACAATGTTGACAAAATTAATTATTAAACATGTTGATCAACAATGTTTACTGGTTCATTTTGTGAACATTGTCCAAACACAGCATTTGTACACATGCACTGAGATTTCACCATGTTCTGTTTTACTATTGGAATTTAAAAGGACATCGCCGGATAAGGAGAGAAGGAGGCCCTCTATATCATAATGTTATATTTCACCATCAATTTGAGTGGTGTTTGACAACTACTTCATGTACGCAAGGTTTTTATCCCCAAAATTCACTTGTATCAAGAAAAAATGAGAAAAATCTGAGAAACTTCAAGGGGCATTCTCTCTGGAAAAACCAAGCCTAGCGCATGCTCCATTTTCAATGACCATTTATTACTTAAATGAAAGAAAGAGGAAGCGTTGCATAGCTGCCCTCTGTTATGGAACTTGAAAGTGAGCCTATAGATAGAACTTGTTGTCCTTCATAAGCTACCAAAGAGGCTACATGAGGCCAGTCCCTTATAACAATACCCAATACCTAGTAGCGTATGCGGGGGGGGTGATGCTAAGATGTGGATATATACAAGGGGGTGCAACGCATTCAAAAACCAGTCGTCCGTGCTGGGCGCTGACATTTTGATATTGCACGGAATTAATTATAGTTTGGGTGCTTGTATACACAATAATGTCAATTAGATACAAACATCGCCAAATATCGTTGTTGTTGTTGGGTGCTATTGGTGGTTAAATGTTGTCCAACCTATGGCCACACAACACAAATTGAAATGACGTCAGTCGTTCTGGATTTAATTAAACCGCCTCAATGAAAAAAAATATAAAAAATTAAAAAAAAAAAAAAAAAACATTATGAGAAAAAAAGAGTTCTGAGCACAATGATCCAGGTACACTATTATTACACCTGGCCACCTCTAAAACATACAGTAATTGTATCACTACCGATTAGTGATATGCAAAGCGGCCACCCACAGTATGTGGAAGAAGCGGAGGCAGCCATTTGCTTTCTATTGTGGTACTCTATGTTTTCTTTGTGGTCGCAAACATGCAGACGGTGAATTCTATTAAGATTACGTAACGGTTTTGCATCTCTATCTATAAAGAACCTCTTTGATTATATTAAACCGTTTCACACCAGCAGACTCGGGAATACAAACACAATGGCCAATTACAGCGCTATTTATATTCATGAGCAAGGTAACTACACTATGAGCTATATCATTCCATGGCGCAGTTCAAGAGAGGTGAAGGAAACAGGGAGTGAAAAAAACTTCTGGTACTGAATTGATCAGTAGCGGCATGAACGGTAGGTGTGCAGACTGTTCCCCCCGCCCTGACCTGTAGTGTTAGTTGATTTATGATACCCAGAAGATGCATGGTCAGCTACTGTTAACATGGCTCATTCAAGGCTATTAAACTGAGCCCCTGGTAGAGAGCATGCCTATATCTATAGAGTGATATGGTATGTTTTGTATGTAAAAAGTTCGCTGTTGTTCTTTGGCATTCCATTAGTGTTCCGGCCCCCCAGAAACAAAAATGCCAAAATGAGTCTTTCCACCCCAGAACCAGAACGCACTAACATATATGTTGCCTAAATAAATAGCGCACATCCGGCCACGGGGCATTGGGTTTTGGGGTGGGAAGGCTTCAAATACTGAAAAATGTTAATTACCCATTGAAGCGTGTATATTACCCCTTTGACAATAAAACCGGACTTTTTGGGGATTTACTTGTTACAGTGTGTGCCCCCCCCCCGCCGCATCCTTTTTTTGCCACTACTGCCCACACCAGTAAAGCCACGCAAAAAGGGAAACGTTGAGGCATGCGCTTTCAATGCAAAAGTTTTCCAAGTTCATCCAGTCTCCTGAAAAACCTCTGAGGGCGTCCTCATTCCTTATCCGGCGAGTTCCTTTTATCCTCCAAAATACTCAATTTAGCTTCAGAGGACCCACCCCGACATTCACCGAATGTTCTTTACATTGGAGTTGTTTTAGAAACTGTTTGTTTTGATATTTTAGAATGTTACACGGCAAGTACTCACAGCTGAAGTGAGATAAGATCAAAACACATCTGATGTAATAGAAATGAGTTAGCAGAAGTAGATTGAAAATTCAAGCATGCTTCTCTATTGGGCAAGATTGGGGGAATACAAAACCAATTTCAAAATTTTGTTTTGTTTTTTTCAGCGCCCTATGGGTAAACCAAACCAAATCCCTTCTTAAGTATTATCAATCTGGAGTGATTTTATTTGGAAGATGATGGAAACGGTGTCACTCCAGAGTTGATTCCCTTGCCATCTACCCTGTTTGACCGCGTCTGGTCTTGTAGTCTTAATCTCACTGAGTACGAGTCTGCATGTTGATGTTAATGTAGTCACCTTTGTTGATTAAAGTTACGCAAACTTTAAAGTTGGCCTCCAAACTTGCCTGGATGTCTTTAGCCTCTTTTTATGCCCTTATCTGTTTGGGGGTATTTTTACTACACATGTGTAAAAATATGTCGGTGTCTTCCAAGGCCTAAGACTAGCATATGGAGGGGACCAAATTGAAGAAAAGGAAGATTACATATTTTGTGAACAATGGGATCTAACATGTGATACGATTCACCTTGTGTTAAAGAAAATACTACTAATAGGGCAAGAAGTTTGTTTTGAGAGACCGCGCACACATTTTGTTTTAAAATTGGTAATTTAGCGCATTATGTTTTTGTTTCTGACTTAAAGATCTTTTTCTTAAACGGGAACAGAGGGCTATCAGAAAAAAGATGAAAAGTTGGCAAAAAGTTTGCCGATTAACATATCGACCGATGAAACGCTGCTAGCAGGCTAGACAAGGAGTCTCAAGATGCGTCGAACAAGAGCGTGTCGTCTTCATGCTCCCCCCCACCGCATGATCAAATCCTGTACCTACCCCTTTTTCGCTTCCCCTCTGTCCCCCACTTTCTTCGTCACCCTCCTCCCCGTGCTCCCTCTCCATCTATATCTATCATGCGAACACCTCCGAGGCCCCGTTAATAAGCATATTGACCCCCCACCCCCTTCCATAGGAGGGGGAGCGTACCCACTCGCGCCTCGCTCTTTTGAGCCCACTTGTCTTCTCTTCACAACGCTTCGTCACACTTTTAATTACAAAGAACCACTATAAGACCCATTCAATCAGTGGTTGCATTTGACTGCATTCTTTTCACATATCTCTAGACATCCTATCTGATTGTCTGCCCTTATTCTCAAAGATGAACAATCGTCCCATTTTTCAGCACAGCTTTTTCCCTTACACATTGTTTTCCGAATTTCCCTATATCGTGCATTTTCACATTCCCACGATCCCAATTTTTTGGTTACACGCGTCCAATTCATTGTAGATTCCACACTTATCTATGTGCTTCTTTCAGTTTGACACCTAACACCAGTCCGCATGCAGTTACTGATGCGCACTTATCGGATAGTTTTTGTGATTGTCGAAATCAGTGGTTAGTGCATGCTTGGTTGCGCCAATACTACGGAATATGCGTCGTGCGGTGAAATGCTCTTGTGTTCGGAGAGGTCGAGTAAGCCGCATGCAGCCGTGCCCCATCGATATTTGTTTGTGGTCTTTTTCCTTTTTTTTACACCATTTCCATTGCAGCTCGGTGCAACCGCCCCCTCCTTCGATGTTTAGTTTTGATCCATTTTTTTTGACCAACCTTCATCATTTTCGTCAAATTCACAACCCGCCCCTCTACGTTTTTTGGCTACTTTCCGCTTATATCTTGTGTCTCGCTGAGCCTCGCCGATTCCTCGCCCTATTTCATTTTCCCAATCTATTTCCCGACTGTTGGTGATGTATTCAGTTCCCTATACAGTTACCATTTGTGCTAATACCTAGATGACCACCCCCCCTGTTTGCGAACACTTTCCGTCCTTATAGTCTCCGACGTTTACTTAACGACTAAGTTGTGGTTTGGTGAGTAGAGTCGACCTAATGACGGTTCCAACTAGGGTCTTGTAGGTACTTTAAAGATCACCCAACCAGTCTAATGTAAACACAAGCGAGCAGAACAAAGGTAAAAAATAGACAAAAAAGGTTGTAACGAAAATGGATTTGGTCAGTTGAGGTTTAAAATGAACTAACAGCAAATATCAAGCCGTTGGGGCACCACGAACACCCACCTATTATCCATAAACAAGGCATCCACATGAGTGCTCGGTTAGATATGTTAAGCGGCGTGAACAGTGGAGTTGTCCAGTCCGTGTTTTAGTTTAATGATTAACCTGTCTCTGGCTTTCCATTTGCAAAGTCATAATTTAACTTTCTTATCTTTCCTTATAATACACATACCCTTCTTCTCTTTGTGTTCATCTCTGTGTCACTTGCTGTCTCCACCCCCCCCATAGTTAGTACTTCCGTCCATGTAATTTTCTTGACTAGGACCCCATCCCCGAACCACGTCATAGTCGCCGTCTACACTACCAAACAGCTCCAATGATGCGGCCCCCCCAACCATCCGTGGCTTAATCTGTCCTTCCCCCGCCCCGCCCTCAACTTTCCCCCCCGCCCCCCATCCTCCCTTCCCCCGGCCGTTTTTAAAAACGTTCCCCATCCTCCCCTTCACTCGGGCCCTCCCCCCGCACCTCCCGCTCCCCCCCCACACCACCCTTCTCCCCCTCTACCCCCCCCACCTAGCCCTTCCCCCTCTCATCCCCCCCACTTTCTTTTCCTGCGGGTGCGGGCGCTTCTCGCCCCCGGCCCGTGGTCCTCTCTTTCCTCATGGCATTCGCCTCCCTGTTACTCCCTCTCCTCACTTATCTGGGTCTCGTTTCGTTCGTTAATCCCCACCCTTTTCCTGGCTTTCTTATTTTCTTTTGCAGCTTATTTTGTAAAGAAATTCAGGAAAAATATGGAATTAAAATGGCTTTGTGGAGTGAAATGGCCACAAGCGAAAATTTTCTGTTGAAAAGGATTATTCTGAAATGAACCCGTAGTTTTTAAACTGTTCTAAAGTAGCGTTTCCATTCTTCAAAAATTCTACCGCCGCGGGCCGCCTGCGCGCCGCACGGAGGTAATTTTTTGTCATATTTTTTGTCTTGACCTCGGAGAGCGTTTTCGTTTATGGTTAAAAATAGGCGTTGGCAAGGTCAATAATGTTGTCAATAATGACTTAATACGTGCCCTGCATGATTGGTTAAGTATATAACCTATATTAATTTTATGTCCGTGATGATGTGCGATACATTGTGTTCAAGGCTTTATCTAACCAATTGGAGGTACGTATTTAATTGTTTGTATAATGAAAGCGACACTGTTTTTTACGCAATTTAATCCTTTTCTAGCACTGCTAGCAAACGTTTCATCAGCAAGTGTAATCGGCATATTCAGTTCTTTTCCCGACCCAACCCGATTCAGAACCGATTTACTCTATTATATGTCAAGATTTATAATACCCCGATCGATCCAGTACACCATGATGACCGTCATAATACTGCATGTTATTCTCAGTAAAAGGGAAATGGAAAAATATTACTATATCATGCTCAGCGTGAGCGGGGCCAAAAAATAAACAACTGGAATAAACAAAAGACACGGTTGATACCCTATCAATCAGAAACTAATAAATATCACGGACAATTTTAGTAAGTTTTTCTTGTTGAATTATTAAGGCTACGGGAGCATTTTTACCAATGTAAATTTGAGCCTGGCTACATTTTTTCCCGTTCCAGGCGGCATTGAGGCGTACTGGCGCGAATTTGCCCCCCTTGCGCCCGTGATTTGAGGGCTGGTGATGTGGGCGCACCGAAATTTTTAAGGTGGCAGTAGAGTAGGGGTGTCTGATGGCTTTTTTGAGAACAAAACTGCACTAGTGGATCATTTCGAAGTATACATGTATTAAAATCGAAAATCTCACAATGGGGTGAGTATAGTTTAAGTTATACACTTTTTTAGACAAGTTATACAAGTTGTAATGATTCTGCAACAACAATCAATGAAATACATATTACTTAACCCTTGAGATTGAACTGTCACACATTTTCGGGTTTGGTTGGTTAGCTGCTTGATCAAAAAA
The DNA here is from genome assembly GCA_023653785.1 of Ophioderma brevispina. NCBI lineage: Eukaryota > Metazoa > Echinodermata > Ophiuroidea > Amphilepidida > Ophiodermatidae > Ophioderma > Ophioderma brevispina. The sequence goes on along the minus strand of JAMKCH010006630.1, from coordinate 59,729 downwards.
ACAGAAGGAAGACCCAATTTTCATGGGACCCAACCCAAGATATGAAACGAACTAATGTCCAAGCAGCCAATGTGTAAGTTCTAGAACTTAGTACTGGTAGTACACATTTACAAACATTAGTTGGTTTAGCGGGCAAATTCAGTCAGAGAGCATTTTCAGTACTGTTAAGCAATTATGTTTGATTACGTAATGATTCGGCCGCCCATTTAGACTACACAGGGCTTCTTAACCTTAAATGGGGTCCATTTACTGTTAGATTATTTTTGAACAACACTCAAACATGCTCAATGGGGAATTTCGTTGGGGACATCCAGTTTGGCAGTGGGTGGTACCCTATGAAGTATATTGGGACTAGTATAATATCTGGAGACCCACCCAGTCTTTGGCAAGTTTGGGGGCCCGTTTTTTTTAGTTCTGGTACTCAGCCTAGGTCAAATTATCTTTTACGACTTAGTCAAGGTTATCATCTCATGATACCTCTGGTTATGGTTACATACATAGAGGAGGCAGTGGGATACAAATAAGAATAAGGAATCAGTATTCCACGGAGGTTACTCGACATGGTTAGCTAATGCCTTAAAGTCCAAATTAGGTTACAACAAACAAACCAAGGTGCGCTGGCCACAGACGGCCAGTGGCAGCCCGCACATGGGGGGGGCCCTTTCCCCCCCAAAGTTTTTTCTTGCCCCTTAGTTTGCCCCCCCTTGGTCGAGAGAAGAAAAATGACGGGAATTTGGGCCAAAATTTGGAAATTTGGGGCCCAAAAATCATCAAATTGGGGGATAAATCAGCGATTTTGGGGCCAAAATGGTTTTTTAAAAAAATCTCCAAATATTTGATTACCTTTGACCCCCCCAGGAATTCCTTTTTGGCCCCCCCATTTCACTTTGGCCCCCCCCCCCCCCGATTTGTCCCCCCAGAAAGGGTCTGGCGCCGCCATGAAGACCAGGCTTAAAAGATAGGAAATATTTTGCATTTAGTTTTTAACTGAAGCAGCATGTTAAGGTAGTAAAGTAACATTGGGCGGATCCAGGATTTTGGGGAAGACTGGGGGGTGGAGGATTGGATGACCAATAATACAGCTACAATGGCACCGCCGCAGTGCTGTGGTGGGCGCGGAAGGAGTATGTGTCCCCTCCTGCGCTGTGGCAAGGGGTGGGGAGGGCTAAGTGCTGCAGTGGGTGCCTCTTCCCCGCTTAGCGCGGAACCTTGCAATGTTTCACTTTCTAAAGGAACAGTCACATAGACGATTATTGCTAGACAAGAAAACCCATTCTGCAGCCTGAATGCTCACGACTGGTGAAGATTGGCCATTATAAAAAAAATATGAGCACGTTTCCTTTTATGTGTACCTCTAAAAAAATTCTAACCAAAAATGGCAAGATAGCTGTCCGAGGACACATTATAAAATTAGTCAACATGTCGAAGTCAAATGAGAATTAATGGAAATTCAAAGGTCTCCAACAACAACAATATGTGTGTGTCGGCAAATGCATAATCAAGACCTTTTAAAATTTTCGTAGAGACATGGGAATCGGCATTTGGGACTTTTGACAGTGTTCTATTAAATGCCCCTCGGACACGATATCTTGTCATTTGGATAGGAAAATGTTTCGAGTGTAGTTTTGGCCAGGTATGGGACGGTCTCTTACATTCTTATGCCAGTCTTGTGAGGTCGGGACTGATTGTGGATAATTTCTTCGGTGTTTGATTTAGTAAATCGCTGATAGTGTCTTTCAAACGACCCCAGGGTGGTAGATGCGATGAGGGAGTGTCCCCCTCCCGCGCTAAGGGCGGGATAACTTGCATCTTGTTCACTTTTTAAATTACATCTTTCTCATGCATGTTGGTACAGATAGAAACAACTTGAAAGTTTTGTAAAGTAGTTAACTTTGGTAAGATCAAGGATATTGTTTATGGGTTTATTTTTGGGTTTAATTTAAATTAATCTATGTGAAGTGTTATAACAGAGCTTATCAAGATCCCCTCGGCGCAAAGCGCGATACCTTTGCGATTTTACTTCAAAAATACATTTGTATAATGCAAATTTATAGAAAAATGTGAAGTGGTTCACTTTCCATACTGCATGATCAACCGTTTTATAAAACAAATTTATGGTTTGGTTTCGTCCGATATGGTGGCCGATGGGTTGATTGGTGCTGCGAAGGCTATATAAGCAGTGCGGGTGTTAAATTGGTGTGGGAGGGGATTATTTAGTTTCAAGGAATATTTCTAATGAATAGTTGATAGACCCAATTTGAATTGCAAGTAATAATAAAAAATAGTAAGATACCTACTTAAAGGTGGGGCGTTGGGGGTAACAGGCTTGAAAAAATAAAAAGGGACTGATAGATTTTTAATGAAGCATTTGTTTTGAGTCGGCTTCGGCGGGGACAAATACACAAAGATATAGTAGAAAAGAACAATCTGGAATTGCAATCAAAATATTGAAAAAATCAACATGAATTGTTGACCAAAGGCGGTGGTTGCAGTATTCGTAAAATAAGCCAAAAGACCAGTTATAAAATATGCAATTTCTGAAGAAGTAAAGAGTTCAACTTGTTATTGGTTAATTCTCCTATCAAGGTAATGTTTTTAATTAATCTAGTCAAAATGTATGAAAATGTCAGGGATCTGACGTACTTTCATATAGTGTTCGCATCCGTTAGCAATCCGCACACCGATTCTAAAATCGCATTTTCCCGAGCCATGCCAATCCGGTGATTGAATATAGCCGAAGCCCGCATCCTATAATGTTCAAATTTTGTGTGTAAAATAAATAAAATTAATATTATTCAATCAAGATAAAAAAAAAAAACGTCGCGGAGGGAACGTCGCCAACACAAAATAAAGAAGTAAACAATGATACCGCAATCATGCATGGACAATCGCAAACTGGAAGTTATGAATAAAAATAGATCTCACACACAATCGAAAAAAAAAAGTAACGGCGATGCTAATTTCTATTTTTGTGGGTCTATTCATAGCAAATTTGGTCCAGTGGATATGACTGCCTACTCATGATTCCAAAAGGTTGGGGTTTCGAGCCCCGATGCGGCCAATGGTTGTGCACTTCTTGGGCAAGGTACTTTACTTCACTTGCTTCGTCGACCCCCCAAGCGGATATTCGGGTAGCTATGGGGAAGATTACCATCTAAGTGCAGATAGGATTGTGCGCTTGGCCAGCTTTGCCGGCCAGATGAAGCGAAATGATTGTGACGATTCTGACGGCAGCAAGTACTAATAATAGCCGCATCAGCGCTGTGATCTTGATGAAATGGCGGCTTTAAAAAAAAGCCAATATATTATTATTATTTATTATTATTTCACACATAATTCTTATCTTCTTGAGTAAATATCAAAATACAAGGCTATGGTCCGGGGGGGGGGGGGGGCACTCAAATTTGTTAGGTAGGTGGCGGCCCCGATTTCCGACCTTGGGGGGTTGGGAACGGATTTTGTCTCGAAATGGTATGGGAGCTTGGGAATTGAAATTTTGAAAATTTCGGCTTGGGAGCTTGAAATTTTTGCTAAAAATTACAGTTCTGAGGCCAAAAATTTTCTGAAAAGGGGACTTAAGGGGGGGGACGAAAGAATATGCTTAAATGGGGGTTTGGGAACTGCTGGAGAGACGCGAAAAGGGGGTCTTAAGGGGCCGCACATACACCCGTATACCGATTCCAAAGTGTCAGTGCCCCACGGCTATGGGCAAGCTTTGAAATGAAATTAAATAGTTCATTTCATATTTTGAACGAAATAAAATATACCCCCATTTATGGAATGGAACATTCAAGCAATCATTTGTTAATTAAAAGTTAACAAAACGATTGGTAAATAAGAGTATTTCAAAAATTATTTTTAAAGAATTCAAATCCAAACCTAGGAATTGACCCGTTTTGGTTTTGTATTTTTTTTTGGGGGGGGTGTTTTTATTTTTTTTTATTTCCCTCAACGAGGGGGCGCTGCGCTGAGCACACCCCTATGTAGATCCGCCGTGAGTAATCTCAACTAAGTACTCGACATTTGGAGGGGGAAAGGTCAACTTGGTTGTGCTAATTTTAAAAAAATAAATAACAAATTCCAAAATTATATAAATTTTGACAATGAAAGTCATGTGGTTGTGATGTGTTGATGAAGATGTTCAAGAAGTCCAAATAAAGGACCATTTTATGGGAGGGGAGGTTAGGTCCACCTTTACCAAAGAAGGTCCACTTTTTTTAAGTCCCGCCCCCCCCAAATTCCTGTCCGCCTAAATGACAGCAGCATCATGGTATATGTGAAACACTGGGTGTTCTCCCTTGCTTTTTGTGCCATGCATTAAAAGTGACAGGTAGATGTTCCTTTTGAGGGATACAAATTTCTCCCAAAATTACCCCCTGGATCGGTTGTATAGACCAAATACTGAGAATTTGTTTGACGGTCTCTTGGACAAACATGGCAAAAGGAAAACTGAAAACCTTGTTTTGAACTTACCTTGCTATAATCGCTAGAATCGTAATGTTCCTTATAGAAAACCATGCTTTGATTTTCGGTTGTTGAAAAAAGAAAATACTGATGAAGTCATCATCCTATTATCGGGCACATGTGGTCCGTGGATACCAATGAATCCTATGAACCAAAGGTCCTGGGTTCGAGTCCTGCTGAGGCCAATGTATTGTTCACTTAGGTGAGGACTTTACTCGCTTGCCTCTCTCCACCCAGGTGCAAAATGGGAGCTGTTAGGGGAATATTGTCCATTGAGTGCCACCCAAATGTATGAGTATAGTAGGCCTTGGGCATTTGTTAAGGCAGCTGACTATTATTCTAGTGGCAGCAGAATAATGTAAAGACCTTTGTTTCATTGGGAAAGGCGCTCCGCTATAATAAATGTCAACATTTATTTATTTATGAATACATATGAGGTGGCGTATTCGGTTTATTCACTTCAAGTGTTATCTAATATATTGGTAAGTATTCTAAATGCCAAAAACAGGGTCCAAAAAATTGGCCGCCTAAAGGTCATTACATAGTGTCATGCCGCTTACCGATTTGCCGCGCTTGATGATAAAATTTTAAGTCAATCCGCAATCATGTCAGAATAGCTAGCGGTGACCCAAGCGGCAAAAGGGTCAAGCCAATAAATCGATCTCCTGCTGCTCTGGCTGTCGCTTTCCAACGCGGGCCACAAAGCGCATTGAGTTGACTTGAAGTTAACTTTCGAGCGGTGCCCGCTCGTGACGATGACGTAGTTCAAGCGATACGCCGCCTTGACTATATAGCTCAAACCTGCAAGCGGAGTTACACCAAGCGGCTTGCCGTTGAGCGGCAAGCGGCATGACACTAGGTAATGACTTTAGGTTTCCCGGGATCTTTATAATTCTGAGAACGAAATGGATGAAATTGTTTCTAAGACCAGATTTGTGAATGGATAGCGGCCCTACCTTATCCGAGACAGACGGTCAAGTTGATTACCATATCCAAGAACAGGCAATAGGGCAATGTTATATAGAACTTTTAGAGTTTCCGAGTCATGTTGTGGACCACTTCAGTCGTATATTTGATTAAAAAAACAAACATAAAAATCGCTCCTTCAGAATATTGAACTTATTCATTTGGAATGCATTTATGCATTTATTTGGAGCTGTTTTGAGGATTTCCATGTATAATAACTTTCAACAATTTTATGCGCATACATGGGCTAATTCTGAAAAAGAAAACAACAAAGTTCAGCCTCATGGTAAACATACGAAGGCGTTTTAATAGTGCATCATGCTTGTTCCAATCTTTTTAAGTTCGGCAGAGATATAGAAGAGTACTTAATAAAAGGGATTAGCAGCGATACAAGGTGAGAGAAGAATTGAAAAAGGTGGAAATGCTTTTTAAAACTTATAAATAGGGATAAGTGTGCATACTGCATAATCCATATAATGCTTAATGTACAATATAAACCACTAAATAGTGAACAAAAATGAAGGATTTAAGGAAGTTGTAATGACCGTCTCCCGCAAATACCGTCTTCCGCTACGGCATTTCAAAATCTGCACTAAACAGCTGATTGTGGTTTACACCAGTACAGAATAACCAAAGATCAATAATGTTTGTGTTTGAGGTCAAACTGTATTGATCATGGTGCACAATATCACGATGAAAAATCTGTGATATTCACCGGGAAAGGCTTTTTTGATCTCAAGTCGGAATTTTGATACGCACATTTACAAATTACAGAATCAGGTAAAAAGTACTGCCTTGTCTTTAATACACAGATTTCAAGCAAGCCACTTGTAGGTTATGTTCACATATCCATGCCAGTAACAAAAATATAAAAATATGAATTTTGATGATTTTTCGATGTTTCAGACTAGTAAATCGCTGCTAATCCCTTTAAGGAAAGGTAGGGTGGTTACATATAATGCCTAATATAATTAAAAGTAGGTTCATATGATGTGACATATTCAGGATAGCAAAGTATAATAGCATTGACTAAACAAAATTCAGGACCATTTTCTGATTTCTGTTGTGCCTTGTACAACCCCGCGCCACAGCAGTGCAGGTATCAACTTCACGAATTTCTGGAGTCAAGCTGCAAACGTCGTGGGAAATGGCAACACGGTAGTCGCAATGAGGATTTTCTCGCGAGTGCGCTGTGGAAATAGTATATGCAAGAAGGTTGAAGAAATTGCTCAACAAAAATGAAGGATAGGGCCTACTCTTAAAAATGGATACCGTGTTGTTCCTAATAAACCCCCCTGCTCTAATAAACGCCCCCTACGATTTTTGGATAAAACAATTCAAGAAAATGAGTTAAGCTTACCTTAATCACATGATTTAATGGCCGGGACTGTCGTAATCCTTATCATAATAGCTGTTGTCATCAATGCTTTCTGCTTCACGGCACATCAAAACTTGGACCCACATGTTTATTATAATAGCCCTGGGTTGAAATCCCCATTCACACGCACTGAACACTCTTTTATAAACTGTGTAAGGTGATTTGCGGGTATTTTTGACTTTCCATTTTTGACTGTAATAAACGCCCCCACTTTTGAAAAATGCACCGCCCCCAGGGCGTTTATTAGGAACAATACGGTATGAGAGTTCAATAGTGCTCCAACCTTTTTTGCTGACTTTGTTTTCCCCCCTTTCTAGCTTTTTTTTTTTTTAATAACAAATAAAAAAATCAGTGCGGCCTCCAAAATCGGAGCGGGCTGGGACGATCAACTGGTTTAATTTTTTACTTGGCCTAAGGTTGTCCTTTTTTAAAAAGACTTCTTGTTAAAGTTTTTACAATATGTTTGTCTGTAACAGGAATGGCAAAGGCAGGGGTTGAAATTGTCTACAACAAGTAATGAGGCTGCCAAAATGTATGATGCTGTGCTCGCACAGGTGGGTAATTCACACATTTTGTGTATTTGTTGTGATATTTTACTTTCCATTTTGCTTTCATTCAAAAGGCCCAATATAGTGATAATAATATTAATTATACAACCATTGGTATGGCTATACATGTTCAATAGGCAATACTCTTCACACCGCGAATTGATATAGAATACTGCGGGCGTAACTGCAAGCAACAGTATCGCAGCACATGCAGTGTGTGATATACGCTTGGCATACACTTGTGGTAAGATGCACGCATGTAAAACAGTATTACTTTCAAGCGAGGCGGATAAACAAAAGCTGAATAATTTTTGCCTATTAGATGATGAACAAAGTACAGAGTGTATTGGACACAAAAGTCCAATTGTGCTGTTGCCTTTTATTATTATTATTACAGGGGTTGTGACAATTAGCGACCCTGGGTCACTCGTGACCCCCATGATGGAATTCAACCTCAGACTTTATTCTGTTTATGCCGTTACAAGTCTGATGTTCATCAGGGTCACTAGTGACCCAGGGTCGCTAATAGACCGTATTCAATAGCCAGCCATGTTGGTGGACAAGATAGACGCATTCCACGCATAGACACAATACATTCACCTGTCAATGATCCCTGTGCAATCGCTAAACATGGATCGATTGACAGGTGAATGTATTGTAGTCCTGGAATGTATGCATCTTGTCCACCAACATGTCTGGTGGCTGACGTCATATTGAATACGGTCTATTGTCACAACCCTTATTACAGTATTACACTCATCAGGAATCATCACAATCATTTTGCTTTGACACCTAGATGGCAGTCAGCCAGGCGCACACTCTATAGGTAGCTATAGGTAAAGCTAAGTGATTCCTGATCATGGCTGCATAATAATAGCCAACAGCATGTTGAGGTTGTTTATGGCAAAAAACACAACTTAAACGCATAGTTATTATTATTTATATTGTCAGCACATGTGGTCCAGTGGACTTTAAACAACCCGCCCACCCGCCAAAGGTTGTGAGTTCGAGCCCCGCTGTGGCCAATGTGTTTCGCCCTTGAGTAAGGTGCTTTACCTCAAATACTCCTCCCTACCCAGGTGTATAAATGGGTACCTGCATTATTCAATGTCGGGAAGGTAACAGACTCGCTGTAGAGGAGGTGTAGCTAGCCCCCTACAGCAACATTATATGGTGGAGTCTGGCCCAATCGCTTCGAAAGAGAGATGGGCACTCCGTTCCTGTGTATACAGGTCCGTCCCCTTTACCTTTACCCTTATATTGTCAGCTTAGAATGTATCTTAGGGCAAATTTCACCCTTTATAAAATTTGACATTAGAGCAAAATTATCTTTACCCTAACATCATGCAACCATTATTATACAGTTTTATGGTAATTATTCACTTTATTCTGTTAATAACAAAGGACATGAATATTAATTTATGCATATTTATGCACATTTTGAGATTTTGTACGGTGGGCTGTCTGCAACAGGATTTTGCTTTAGACAGCCCTTTGTACAACTAACCAGTCTTATGAATAATTAAAATTTTGCCCTAATGTTAGAATTGTCATTATTATTATTAAATTTTATATCATTTGGATCAACAAGGCAACTGAGATTAAGTGTCTTGGCCAAGGGCACAAACACATTCGCAGGGCTTGAAGTCATGATTTAAAATCATGATTCCTGAACTTTGTCTATTAGGTTACAAACATGTATGCTCTAAATTTTGTGCAGATTGCATTGTAGAGTTGAATCAGCATAGACATTAAAGAGACATGAGGAGATTTCCAGAAAGAAGCGCCCCCATTTTTTCGAACCCGGGTTTATTGCATATTTGGAATGCTTTCCAATGTATTAGATCACACCTGAAGTGAATAAGCCGAATACGCCGTCTTTTTGTAATAAGATGATGATTTAGTAGCTTCTGTCGTGCACGACAGAAAGTCAAAGCACGGTGTTCTATGGGGACAATTACGATAGTCAGGCAGTTCAAAACAAGGTTTGCGGTTTTCTTTTGTACTTGTTTGTCCAATAAACCTTCGAAACGTACTTTGTAGGTGGTCTACAATCGATCCAGTGCAATTTGAGAGAAATTCGTATCCTAAAAAAATCTCTTCCTGTCACTTATAACATTTTCTGTGAAAATATTGATTTGTTAGTGTAAATTATTTTAACAGTATTTTAATACTGTGACCATTTAAAAAAATTCTATTGACAATCTTGCCACACACATTACTCCATCAAAATTGAGATTTTGGTATCAGAATGAATGTTCATATTTTTCTCATTATCCCATAGCCAGTGAAATTTAGGCCTTTAAGTGTTGTTATGAACAAAACGTATCTAAAGGTGGTCGACAAGTACGACAATATATTAAACACACTGTCTTGTGAGTTAATTTAGTACAAATATTTGGTAACTACTATCCAAACAGTTGAACCGATTTAACTCAAAATTTGTAAAATTATATAAAAAAGCGGTCCATGATCAGGTCACCCACCTTTAACTTAAGCAACTGGTATAAGTGTTATTAGGATGTTCATGTACAATGTAGGGATGTAGGATGTGATAATCCCTATTAGGTGGCATAACAGGGGGCAGCAACATGCACCCCATTTTGGAACCAAGTAACAGAGCGAGGGGGGGGGACAGCTGACCCCCTTGTGGGGAATATTTTCCCCCTCTTACTCCCCCTGAAAATATATGTCCCCCCCCCCCCCCCGGCAAAAAGCTGGTTACGCCACTGTAATCCTATTCACATTGGTTATCTTGTAAAGTCTCAATATGAATGTGCTTAGTGATGATCCACTTGGGATATGTAATGTTTTTGGAAGATTACCTATTTACAATGTAGTGAACCATTTTCCTACACACCTTTTGCCACATCAGAACCAAAGTAGCTATGCAAAGTGCTCTCAACATGGCAACACCCCATCCCCTACCCTAGGGGGGCCTGATATTTGGTTCCTAAATGGGGTGCATGTTGTTGGCCAAGCAGAAAGGTGACATCAAAAATTAAACCAAGAAGTAAAAGTGCACTTTCACCTATTTCATGTCATGAGAGAGTTGCTATTCTTTTAGCAAAAGTAGTTTCTTTCTTCGTGTTCTTTGTCACTATTTTACTATATAGTGGAGATAAAAAACTACAAATGCATCCATTAAATCCTGGACGGCGGACAATGCCACATGACAGAAAAGCACAGCCATCACTGCATGCAGCATGCCCACAGCAGGCACATCCCTTATTAAATCTGCTTCAAAATTGTTCACAAAAGTAACATAACATGATTGTGTAGTTTTTCTATCCTAAAATGTGGCCAATGCCAATCCTACTTGCAGCATGTTGGCCAGCACAAACCCAAGCTTATGGGACTTTTCCTCTGTTACAGATCATACATTATGCCTGAAGCCATAACTCTCTATTATATGAACAAACAGAACTTTGACAATTAGAAGAGATACAAGGATTTAGCCACATATAGTTTTGGTTAATATTTGTAAAATTCTTCCTCAAATAAGCCTATCATTTTTTAAATACATAAATATATAATATTTACAATGTAATATGGCTGATCAATTTTAAGGAAGTACAAAGTATTTACTGCCGTAAAAAAGACTTTGTTTTAATGGCCTGTCTTGCAGCGTGTGACATCTTTGAGGACCCCTCTGTCCGAGGTATGGAACAATCAATGAAAACATGATGCAGCAGACCCTGATTTCGGTGAGTCAATAGTTCATACTAATATCCGTTTTTCTATAAATTAGGTGAAGTTTTTTTTTGAAATTGGTTTGACTTATAATTCAAAAGTCCGAAAATAGATTTTAATAACCAAATCCAAAAGTTGTCATCTTATTGCAAGTAAATTTTTGTTTTTATTTTGTCCTTTTCCTTTCCAGTCAGGAAACTGGACACCTACACCAAGATGACCCATATTTCGTTTTTAAAGTTTTTTTTTCTAATTGGATTAGAATGACCTGACCACAGAACCCCATCTATGTAACTATCACACCGCTGTTTCAATCCATTTTGATGTGAGATCTAAAAACGTGTGATTTTATTAACCATCAATTCAATGAATTGATGTTATTGCTATCGAGAGCGGCGTGTTTAATTCGGCTCTTATTTCCTACTATCGGGGCGTTTAATTTGGCATTTCTGACAAAAACCTGCCTAGTGGGAGTCATACACATGGGGAATTCGTGTTGGCTTGATTTTTTAAATTTCATGACGGTATCAGTTTGCGTCACTTTTGGGGGGGTCTTTTTGTCAAGTTTTGGACATCATTTGATGCCGCGCTTGTCGTCCTTCTTACTGAATGCTATTGTTTATGTGGCACCTATTACCGTTCTAGTGGTTCTTCAGGCAAATGAAATGTGATCATGTTACCATATCTACCAGGGACTGAGGTCAAACACATGGCAGTTCATTTTGACTTGAGTAGATTTTAGTGTAAACAAATTTGCCCTGGATGAAGGTTGCCCGACCATAATAGAGATGACACAAATAAGTTGTTTTACTGAGATCAGACTTGATCCGAGTTTATGTTAATAACTCGGTGTATTTTGCACCAAGTCTAACAGAATATTCATCATAAGTCGTAGAGAGACCCAAATTTGCCTACTTTAGAACTGCAAAACTAGCAATCCGTACCTTAGCAAATTTGGTATCGTGGTATCGTCCTTTGTTGAAGGCAAGCTTTTTTCCATTATGGCATTAGTTACACTGACTAGGCGTATGTTTACGGTCTAGGATGGATGAAACGTTGGGTTTTGTTGGTTTCGACGCAGCAAGTGTAAATTTTTAGTTTTTGTATGTATTATTGGTTATATTTTGGAGGTGTTTGAGAAATATTTTGGTGTACGCTGAGAAACCTTATTTGGTTCATTATTAAGTTCTGGTTGGCTGTTTTCAACATGGGGAAGGACATGGCGTGGCTGTTCCTCTAAACGATTTCCACCACGTTGCCGGTTTAAGGCACCTTGGAACTGTTGAAAGCAAGTTCTGGAATTTATAAGTTGTCCTTGAAAGTTGAAGACACTTTAATATTTACATTTCTAGATAACTATGATACACACAGAGGGTCTTCACTGTGCGACAGCATGGACTCTTCGGAATATTTTAATACCTTACCCTGCGATAATATATTCTATTGCGATTGAGACGACAAACAGCTTTGCCTTACTTTTGCGGGTTTTAGATATACTTTGTGATCGCCGGTGCTCCACTAATGATTGGCCTAACATTCGACTTTTTACCTTTTAATATCCCGCTTCGTTGAAAAGCGAAATGTTGAAATAAGTGCCGGTAAGCATATCAATACTAAGCGGAAATCTTTGGAAACACATCTGCCAGAAATTCCTTACATTTTGACTAGGAATATCCTATAAATCGTTCAACAAGAGTCAGGGAATTTGTCAGTAGTAATCCTCATTTTTGTTAGAGGATATTCCCTCAAGTGGCCTGAAACATACGAAAATTAATAGACATTTTTTTAAACCACAATTTTCTTGCTACCAGTATGCCATGACCTCGCTGATATCCTTATTATGTGTTTAACCAGCTTCATGTATTGCTGTAAAAGAGACTCAGATACGATTGTTTATTGAGCTTGCGCAATACAGAGCATGTCAGGCAATTGCCATGGAAACCTGAGTGTGAATGTTAACTGCTTAGTGTACATTTGCCGATTAACCTTCATACGTATAGTCAAAAGAATCATTTTGTCTGACCCAGTCTCATATTGAGTCCACATAGAGTGGCCGCTAATCACCCTGTATGGCCTTTGACCCCATTTTTCAATATATATAATAAATCACTTTGCAACTACAATGCTATTGACAAACTAAAGGAACCACTGGTCCGGGACTTTTACGGGTATGCGCAGAATGACTATGGTGACCCACGTGCCCTTTTTACCTCTAGTGGCCCTATGTGACCTTTGACCCCCATGGTCAAAATCTATATTAAAAAAAGCGTTCAAAATGGCTGAGATAGATGCCCGAAGACTCAACCCCAAACCAAAAGTTTGCAGTTTGGCTTTTCCAATGGTCACTGTTTGGTATCAACGCAACAATACGTGTGTAATGATTTTACACTAGAGGGTTTTTCGACTGGATGAGCGAGAAAGCCTACTGCAATATTATGTGGTCCGCGTGTTCGTGTCCCAGTACATGTAAGTGGCCCATTGAAAAAACCCAAAACTGCAATTTTTTGGTTTTGGGGGTTTGCGTCTTTCGGCTTTCTATCTCAGCCTTTCTGCACGTTTTTTACCAGCCAGGGGTATAAATGAAAGAGCAAGACAGACAATAAAGTATATTTCGAACACCTTTCAAAATGGTAGGACTTTGACACAATACTGATCTGAAAAAGCATGTCGAGATACTTTTTGTGGCCACTGTACACCGCATAACACGGCCCCAATTATCTCGTGCTCCAATTACAGAGGGATCTATATTAACCCGGATCTACAAAAAAGGTAAAATTGCAGCCTTCCACGGTGATTCGTCGTTTTGGGATCTTTGGATATATTCAACTGCTTAATTTTGGGATTAAAACGTAACATAGGTAAGTACAAACCCATTTTAGGTTTAAGATGATATTTGTGATCGAATGCATAGCCGGGTAACCCGATTTCGAACGATTTATGGTGCAGAATTGCATTCCGTGGAGCGCCAATCGGCAGTCGTTACCTTGTTATTACCGTTTAAACTAACGAAAATACAGACGTGAGTGTAAACGGATAGAAATTAACGGTAACTCCCAGCCTCTATTTTGACAGCGTTTTTCTCCTCGACTTCTCGGATGGACCAGCACAGCAATAGTCATATTTAACCATTTAAACTGCTATAGCTATGCTGTGTCAAGTCAAGTCCACAAATTACCTCCAGTGGTGCAAAGGTACGGGCCCTACACGATAAGTCCTGATGATCATGACTAGATGTCTTTAACTTTTGTATGTTGTCGTTATCCGTTGACTATCTAGTCATAGGTTGAACGGGCGGGTTGTGCAGAAGAAAGATTTTTAGTGAAAGCAAATTCAAGGTGGCTTCATTGTGCCCCACACAAACTACCTACCCCATGCTTTTGCACTGGATATACAACCCACCACCAAACATTTGTCACTAGCCTGTTTAATTTTAAAAATACGCGTTGCTTTTTTCTTTTACAAGTTGATGCTTAAGTTTACAAGTAAATTTATCAATTTATGGAGCTCCAATTTCAGTGTACTCGGTTGAGGCATCCATGTTGTATCGAAAGACAACAAATCGCTGTCAATATCGAGATTAATTCCAAACTGTTTGGTTCGCAAAAGACGGCGTTGGGAATTATTTACCTGTGGTGTTTACCCACGGGCCGTGGTACGTGTCACAGATGCTGAAAAATATCTAAATGGGGATTGCGTGAGAGACAACGTTCACCCCCTCGTACTTTTCCACCACCGCCGTAGGCGGGTGTAGTTTGAGGCCACATTAGGTGAGGTTTCACGTTGCGTTCACTCGCATCCTCAAAATTAGAATACGCCTAATATGTGCCCGATTTCTCTCGAATTTGGCCTAGCAAATCGATTTTGAAGCAACGTCACAATCGATAATCATAAAAACAATGGAGGCGGAGACCAGGATGCTTGCAAAGTGGGTATTTCAAATAAATTCTTTTTGAAGAAGCCACATATTATCAATGTGCAACACTTTACGCAATAAGAAAGCTAAGATACCCAACAACGCAAAAGGTGAGAAATTAAGCGTCTAAAATGATTTAATGTACACAAATGACGCAGTTTGTGGTTCGACAGTTGCTGTGCACACACGCTGTGTTAAACGGGGTCTTTAACGCCTGTTAAAAACCCTGGGACTTCGAGGCAGTGATGATAACGTCAAAATGTGAAAAGATACACACTGCATGAAGTCACAAGTTTATGTGGACTACTACAAGATAAGTCCTGAATGATATGCTTAGATAGCTCTTTAACTTTTGTATGTGTCGTATCGGGACTATCTAGTCATGACGGGTTTGTGCAGAAGAAAGATATTTTGTAGTGAAAGCAAATCAAGGTGGATTGTACCCAAAATATGCTGCACTGGATATACACCCACAACAATACATTTGTCACTGCCTTACCTTTCAAATAGCGTTGCTTTACAAGTTGATGCTAAGTTCTTACAAGGTTTTGAAAAAAAAAAAAAAAAAAAAAAAAATTTATCAATTCTGGAGCTCAAAAATCTGCAAGGTAATTAGTCGTCTAGTCTCCATGTTGTATCGATAGACAACAAATAACTGAATCTCGAGATAATCAACTGTGTGGTGCGGCAAAATACGGCGTGCGGAAGATTCCCTGTGGGATTACCCACGGCGGGTCAGTGTCAAAGCCTGACGGAAAAATCTAAATTGGGAGTGCGTGAGAGACTAACTTTCACGCTCGTACTTTCCACACCGCCGTAGGCGGGGTTGCTATTTGGGCTACATTTCAGGTGATGTTTCCCGTTGCTTTCACTCGCATCAAAATTAGAATACGCCTAATAGACGCCTGATAGGCGCCCCGATTTCTCTCGAATGTGGCATAGCAATCGTTTGAAGCAAACGTCACAATCGATAATCATTAATAAGATGGAGGCGAGACCAGGATTCTTGCAAAGTGGGTTATTTCAAAATAAACTTCTTTTTGAAGAAAACTATTTTTTATTCAGATGTTGCCAACAACTTTTACGCATAAGAAAGGCAGATACCCAACAACGCAAAGGTTGAGGCAATACAGCGGCTAAAATATTTAAGTGAAAACAAATGACGGCCGTTTGGGTTCGACATCGCTGGGCAACCACACGCTGTGTTACACGGTCTTTAACGCCTGTTAAAACCCTTGGACTTCGAGGCAGTGAAATGAGACGTCCAAATGTGAAAAGCTAACACTGCCTGCCTGAAGTCACAGTTAAGACTATCTACAAGATAATGAACCTGTTGTGATTTGCTGTTTGCCTTTTGAATATTGCTCCATCTTTGCTATTAATGCAAAAAGCGTTAAGTTTATAATATGTTAGTGCCTGGTGTGACTGTTCCCACAGACAGTTCCCTAAAGGGGCTGTCAGACGGCGGAGGCCTGTAAATTTTTTCCGGGGAACGCTTATTTAAAGAGCTCTATCTCATTGAGGATTCACCCAGTAAATAAGGTGGAAAACGGTAAGTCCAGCCCCCCACTGACAAAATGAGGGTTATTTTTTTTGTGACCCGCCTAAGTGTATACCTTAAAACATGAGAGAAATGCGAGATCTGGGTTGCAACTCATGCGTTGCTATCAATATTAAGTATAAAAATCTGTAGGAATTCAAAAAGGTTGTCATTGAGATGTTATTTGATCCGACAAACCACCAATTGTAACCGTATTCTTACAGGGAAACACCTGACTGAAAAAGTGCTGGTGACCTCCAGGATCAGGGCAATGCTCGGATTGGCGGGTCCAGTCGTCGAAAATTTGCGGGGATAAATACCCTAATTCTATGACTGGGTAGGAGATAAGATATCTTCAAGCAGAATGTTTAGCTTTAAGGTCTGAGATGTTCCATACGGAGAAAAGAAAATGACGTTTTAATCCGCCCATTTTGACAGGAACGTGGGAGCAGGGCATTTAGTGGTGTGATGAACCTAGTACGAGATGTGTATAGCAGACAGCGAAAAGCGTTCGTGACCTTCACCTGACTTCGGTAAGTAAATTTGATTTGTCAACTTGTTTTCAAACATTGGTGATACTAAAGCAGTCCCCTGGCCTAGTGTTGTCATGCAGAGCGGGGGGGGGGGAGGGGGGGGTAAGCGCAGGAGATCTGCTCGGGGGGCAAGATAAGGAAAGTGTGAATTGAGCTGTAATAAACACTAGGGCTGGCTTCGGTTTGTAGTAAGGGCGAATTGTAAAATGACCGAGTGTTGTAAGGTATGCAAAATTCAGCAGGTTGCTTGTGAAATGTTTAGCAGATTAAATAGCCACCAATAAATGGATAAAAAGGTAAGCCATGGACAACATTTGATGTACATGCCGGCTTTACCAATGATGGCAGCTCTCCTTTTATCCAGAAAGTGAAGCTATTTGAACAAGTGACATTGAGTGAAGGTTGTCAGCTATAAGGAGGACTTGGGTGGGAACATGCTCTTACAGCAGCCCCACCCTGAGTAAACCCCCTCCCTGAGTCCGAGTAAACCCCCTCCCGAATAAGCCCCCTCCTTCCCTCTCAAAGGCCAGGGGCTATAAGGAGCAAAGTGTAAGGATTTTATTTCTGATATATGCTTTAAAGCAATGAAAACAAATGTTTTTTGGGTGAGCGCTAAAAAATCTAAGAAATCTTCAGTAGTTAGCAGCATATGGATATTTTAGGACAATCCTATTTTGTGGCTCACTTAATTTAAAAAAAAAAGATTCGGCATGGTAATGATACAACATGTTAAAGAGGTTTCAAGTAGACAAGAATTGCAATTAATTTACAAATCTGTGATCTCTATAGGATTCACACCAGTAAAAAAGGTGAGAAAAACGGTACGGCAGCCCCCACTGCAAATGAGGGTTTTTTTGGTGACCCTCGCCTAAGTTACCTTTAAAAACTGAGAGAAATGGCGAGATCTGGGTTGCAAATCATGGTGCTATCAATATCAGTATAAAATCTGTAGGAATATCAAAAAAAGGTTGTCATTGATATTTTTTTGTTTTTTTATTTTTTTTTTTATTTTGAAATTCTACGACAAACCAATTTACCGTATTCTGACAGGGGAAATCACCTGACTGAAAAGTGCTGTGGACTCCAGGATCAACGGGGCATGCTAGTCTTGGCGTCCAGTCGCTCGAAAAATTTTGGGGAAACCTACCCTAATTTCATGATGAGTGGCGGTAGGAGATATGATGATCTTCAAGCAGAATGTTAGCGTAAGGTCTGAGATGTGCATTGAGGAGAAAATGACGTGTTCATCTCGCCCATTTTGTACGGGAACGAATGGGAGCAGCATTAGTGGTGTGAAACCTATACGAGCGGTGTATATCAGCAGAGAGCGAAAATAGTTCGTGACCTCCACCTGACTTCGGAACGTCAATTTGATCTGTCAACTTGTTTGAAACATGGTGATACTAAAGGCAGTCCCCCTGCTAGTGTTGTCATGGAAGAGCGGGGGGGGGGGGGGGGGGGGAGGGTCAGCGCAGGAGAACTGCTCGAGGGAAAGATAAGGTAAGTGTGAATTGAGCTGTATGAAAAACAATCTAGGCTTGGCCTTGGTTGTTAACGCGAATGTAAAATGACCGAGTGTAAGGTGCCCAAAAATTCAGCAGTATGGCTTGTGCAATGTTTAGCAGATTAAATAGCAACAATAACTGGATAAAAGGTAAGCCATGACAAACATTTGTGATGTACATGCCGGCTTTTAACAATGATGCAGCTCTTCTTTATCCAGAAAGTGAAGCTATCTTGATACAAGTTAAATTGCAAGTGTTTGTCAGCTATAAGAGGACTTTGGTGTGACATGCTTACAAGCAGCCCCCCGAGTAAACCCCATCCCCGAGAGGTAAAACCCCTCTACCGATAAGCCCCCTCCTTCCCTCTCAAAGGCCAGTGCTATAAGGAGCAAAGAGTCAGTTATTTATTTCTGATAATGCTTTAAAGCAATGAAAACAATGTTTTTTGGGTGAGCGCTATCTAAGAAATCTTAAGTAGATGGCAGAATATAGGGATATTTTAGGACAATACTACTTTCTGTCTGCTCACTAATTTAAAAAAAAAAATTTCTCATGGAATGAGCACAACATGTTAAAAGAGGGTTTCAAGTAGACAAGAAATGCAATTAATTTACACAAACTGGTAGATTCTCTATAGGTTCACACAGTTAAAGAATGTGAGAAAAACCGGTAAGTCCAGCCCCCACTGCAAATGAGTGGTGTTTTTTTTGGTGGTGAACCTCGCCTAAGTATACCCTTAAAAATGAGAGGAATGGCGAGATCTGGGTTGCAAATCATGGTGCTATCCATATTAAGTAGCAAAATCTGTAGGAATATCAAAAATAGGTTGTCATTGATATGTATTTGATCGACAAACCAATTTTAACCGTTTTCTTACAGGGGAACACCTGACTGAAAAAGTGCTGTGACCTCACCAGCCTGGATCCACGGGCATGCTTAGTTCTTGGCGTCCAGCAGCTCAGAAATTTGGGGGATAACTACCCTAATTTATGATTGCATTGGGTAGGAGATATGAGGATTCTTCAAGAAGAATGTTAGGTTTTTACTGTCTGAGAGTTCCATGAGGAGGGAAAATGACGTTTTCATCTAGCCCATTTTGTTACAGGAACGAATGGAGCAGCATTAGTGGTTGGTGAAACCTATACGAGCTGTGTTAAGCAGACAGCGAACCCATAGTCGTGACTCCACCTGACTTCGCGGTAGTCAATGATCTTGTTCAAACTTGTTTTCAAAACATTGGTGATGGGTACTAAAGCAAGTACCCTGGCCTAGTGGTGTCATGCCGAGCGGGGGGGGGGGGGGGGGGGGGTCAGCGCAGGAGAAACTGCTCGAGAGGCAAGATAAGGGAAGTTGTGAATTGAGCTGGAAAACACTCTAGGCTGGCTTCTGGGTGGGTTAAGCGAATGTAAAATGACCGAAGGGAAGGTGCAACAAAAATTCAAGCAGTTGGATTCGTGCAATGTTTTAGCAGATCAATAGCACAATAATTTTGGATAAAAAGGTAAGCCATGACAACATTGTGATGTAATGCACGCTTTACCAATGATGGCAGCTCTTCTTTGATCCAGAAAGTGAAGAGCTTTTTGATAAAAGTTTAAATGAAAGTGTTTGTCAGCTATAGAGGACTTTGGTGTGAACTGCTGTACAAGAAGCCCCCCCGAGTAGTAAAACCCCCTACCGAGTCAACCCCTCTCGAATAAGCCCCCTCCTTTCCCTTATCAAGGCCAGGTGCTATGATATTAAGGAGCAAAGAGTCAATGTTAATTTTTTGATATATGCTTTAAAGCAATGAAAACATGTTTTGGGTGAGCGCTATCTAAGAAATATCAGTAGTAGCAGAATATGGATATATTTTAGGACAATCTCTTTTGTTGCTCACTTAATGTAAAAAAAAAATATTTCTCATGAATGATCCACAACATTAAAGAGGTTTTCAAGAGACAAGAAATGCATTAGTAATTACAAATCTGTGATCTCTATAGGATTCAAACCAGTAAATAATGTCGAGAAACCGGTAAGTCCAGTCCCCCCACTGCAAAGAGTGTTTTTTTTTTGGTGTACCCTCGCCTAAGGATACCCTAAATACTGAGAGAAAAGAGAAATGGCGAGATCTGGGTGC
Organism: Ophioderma brevispina; assembly: GCA_023653785.1. Taxonomy (NCBI): domain Eukaryota; kingdom Metazoa; phylum Echinodermata; class Ophiuroidea; order Amphilepidida; family Ophiodermatidae; genus Ophioderma; species Ophioderma brevispina. Next base: position 39,070 of record JAMKCH010006630.1, on the reverse strand, counting down.
AAATCATGGTTATTGTGCTATCAATATAAGTATAAAATTGTAGGAATATCAAAAAAAGGTTTGTCAGTGATATGTTATTTTGATGCGACCAAAACCATTAACCGTATTCTTACAGGGAAACACCTGGAAGTGAAAAAAAGTGCTGTGACCTCCAGGATCCACGGTACATGCTATTCCTCACAGTCCAGTAGCTCGAACAATTTGGGGATAATACCCTCATTTCATGATTGATGGGGGAGGAGATATGATGATCTTCCAAGCAGCAATGTTAGCTTTAAGTCTGAGATGTTCCATTGAGGAGGAGAAAATGACGTTGTATCTCGCCCATTTTGTACAGGAAACGAATGGGCTTAGCAGCATTTTAGTGGGTTGTCGAAACCTATACGAGCTGTGTATAGAAGACAGAGAAAATAAAATAGTTCGTTGACCTCACCTGACTTCGGTAGTCAATTTGATCTGTCAACTTGTTTTCCAAAAACATTGTGCATAGCCTAGAGTTACCTCCTGGCCTAGTGTTCGCTAAGCAGATGCGGGGGGGTGGGCGGAGGTGGGTCAGCGCAGGAGAACATGTCGAGAGGCAAGATAAGGGAAGGGTGAATTGAATTGAGCTGTAAAAAACACTCTAGGCTGGCTCAAGTTTATGAAGCGAATGGAAAATGACGAGTGGAAGGTGCCAAATTCAGCAGTCGTCTTGTGCAATTGTTTTAGCAGATTAAATAGCCACAATAAATGGATAAAAGGTAAGCCCTGACAACTTTTGTGATGTACATGCCGGCTGTACCAATGATGGCAGCTCTTCTTTTATCCAGAAAGTGAAGCTATTTGGATAAAAGTTACAAGTTGAAAGTGTTTGTCGGCTATAATAGGACTTTGGTCTGACTATGCTACAAGCAAGCCCCCCCGAGTAAACCCCCTCCCCGAGGGTGTATAGTAGGGTAAACCCCCTCCCGAATAAGCCACCTCCTTTCCCTTCTCAAAGGCCAGGGTGCTATAGGAGCAAAGAGTAAGTGATTTTATTTCTGATACTGCTTTAAAGCATGGAAAACAAATGTTTTTGGCGTGAGAGCTATCTAAAAATCTTCAGTAGATGACAGGAATATGGAATTTTAGGACCATACTATTTTGTTGCTCACTACTTTAAAAAAAAAATTTCTCATGAAGGATCACAACATGTTAAAGAGGTTTCAAGTAGACAAGAAAGCTATTAATTTACAAATCTTGTTGATCTCTATAGGATTCACACCAGTAAATAATGTGAGAAACCGGTATAAGTCCAGCCCCCACGCAATGCGGTTGTTTTTTTTGGTTTGACCCTCGCCTAAGTATAACCCTTAAAAACTAGGAGAATGGAGAGATGGGTTGCAAATAATGGTTGCTATCAATTATTAAGTATTAAAATCTGTTAGGAATATCAAAAGAAAAGGTTGTCATGATATGTGTTATTTTGATCCGAAAACCAATTTTAACGATTCTTACAGGGAACACCTGACTGAAAAAGTGCTGTGACCTCTAGGATACACGGGGCATGTAGTCTTGGCGGCAGTCGCTCGAAAATTTTGGGATAATACCCTAATTTCATTGATGATGTGGGTAGTAGGAGAAGATTGATGATCTTCAAGCAGAATGTTTTAAGCTTTAAGGGTCTGAGAGTTCCATGAGAGAAAATGACGTTTTCATCTAGCCCATTTTGTACAGGAACGATGGGAGCAGCATTTATTGGTGTGAAAACCTATACAGAAGCGTGTATAGCAGACAGGAAAAATAGTTCGTGACCTCCACCTGACTTCGGTAAGCAATTTGTTCTTGTCAAATTGTTTTCAAAACATTGGTGATACTCTAAAGCAGTCCCCCTGGCCTAGTGTGTCTGTGCAGAGCGGGGGGGGGGGGGTCAGCGCGGAGGAGAAACTGCCTCGAGAGGCAGATCAGGGTGGTAAGTGTGATTGGCTGTAAATCACTCTAGGCTGGCTTCGGTTGTTTATGCGAATGTAAAATGACGAGGGTAAGGTGCAAATTCAGCAGTCTGGCTGGTGCAATGTTTTAGCCGTAACTAGCCACAATAAATGGATATAAAAGGTAAGCCATGACACATTGTGATGTAATGCGGCTTGTACCACATGATGTCTAGCTTCTTTTATCCAGAAAGTGAAGCTATTTTGCTACAAAGTTAAATTGACAAGTGTTTGTCGCTAAGGATGACTTTGGGTTGTTGTGACATGCTACAAGAGCCCCCCGAGAGTAGTAAACCCCTCCCCGAGGAAGGGTGTGTGTAAACCCCTCCCCGAATAAGCCCCCTCCTTTCCCTTTCTAAAGCCAGTGCTATGAAGGAGAAAAACGGAGTAAGTTTTTATTCTGATATATGCTTAAAGCCATGAAAACAAATGTTTTTTGGGTGAGCGTATCTAAGAACTCTTCAGTAGATAGCGAATATGGATATTTTGGACAATCAATACGATTTGTTGCTCACTTACTTTAAAAAAAAATATTCTCATGAATGATCACACCATGTTAAAGATGTTTCAGTAGACATGAAATGCATAATTTACAAATCTGAGTTTTCTATAGGATTCACACCAGTAAATAATGTGAAAAACCGGTAGTCCAGCCCCCACTGCAACGAGGTGGTTTTTTTTTGGTGACCCTCGCCAAAGTACCCTTCAAAAACTGAGAGAAATGGCGGAGATCTGGTTGCAAATCATGGTTAGTATCAATATTAAGTATAAAATCTTGTAGGAATATCAAAAAAGGTTGTCATTGATATGTTGATTTTGTCCGACAAACCAATTAACCGTATTCTTACAGGGACACTGACTGAAAAGTGCTTGACCTCCAGGATCCACGGGGCATGCTTGTCTTGGCGGGTTCCAGTCGATCGAAAATTTTGGGGATAAATACCCTCATTTCTGATTATGGGGGTAGGAGATATGGTGATCGTCAAGCAGAATGGTAGCTTTAAGGTCTGAGATGTTCCATTGAGGAGAGAAAATGAGTTTTCCATCTCGCCCATTTTGTACAGGAACCAATGGGAGCAGCATTTAGTGGGTGTGAAAGCATTGTGCATTTCATATGTTTGTAGATGGCTCCGTTTTTCAAGTTAGGAGCCTTAAAGTTGAAAGTTACTTCGATTGTCATTCAATTTTTTAGATCGCTACGTAGTTATTGCCAGGAGCTATTGTTATGGCAATGTGTTTGATATATCGTATGTCTAATCTGTCTGTATGTCTTAGTCGGTATGTCTGTCTGTATTCTATCTATCTATTCTAGTCTATTATATCTATCTATCTATCTATCGTTATCTGATCTATCGATCTATCTATCGATCTATCTCTCTCTGTTAACAATTGCCCATAATGATCTTGTTGCCCAACGCTGGGCCGATTTGGAGAGAAACATCGGGCAGAATAATCATGACCCAAGGCACAGTGGGGTGTTCAAGGATTTGGGTCAAAGGTCACGTGGGACGATTAAAGGGGGAATGTCTTTGAAAATCTATAAATTCCTTCGTGTTATGCCACAAATCAATTGTATAATCACTAGACTTGGTTAGAAGAACCGCCTGACCCAAGGGTCCATATGGGGCGGTGTTCACAGATTTTGCGGTCAAAGGTCACGTGGGCCAAATTAAAGGGGCAGTCTTTGAAAATCTGTAAATTCGTATGGTGCAAAATCATGTATTATATATCGAGTGGTATCTTACGGTCGGTTAGAAGAACCGCTGTACCCAAGGTCCCATATGGGGTGTTCACAGATTTGGGTTCAAGGTCACATGGGCATTATTTAAAGGGGCATTCTTTGAAAATCTATTTAAAGTTCCTTCTTGTGCCACAAATCAACTTGCTTAAATCACCAAATGTGCTCAGAAGAATCACTGACTCAAGTCCCATATGGGGTGTTCACCAGATTTTGGGTCAAAAATCACATTGACTGATTTTTAAAGGGGGCATTCTTTGAAAATCTATTAATTCCTTCTTGTGCCCACAACTCATTGGCTATAATCACTAAAGTGCTAAGAAGGACCACGTTAACAAGGCCGTATGTGTATCACACCGATTTGGGGTCAAAGGTCACATGGGGCCAATTAAAGGGGCATTTTTGAAAATCATAAAATTCATCCTTGTGCCACAAATCATTTGTGATGCGATCAAGCAAAAAATGAGTCTGAGTCGGTTCAAATTTGATGTCAAGTTGATTTTACTGTTTCATGAGATGATGCATCAGATAAAAGCTACATTTGTGAAATCTCATTGAAATTGACCAATTAATTCCAAAAAGATATAATCAGTGAAGGGTGGAGAAAAACACTAGGACACAAAATACATTTCTCCTTTTGGCGATATCTCATAATCAAACGGACTTCCGATCATTTGCGTGAGATCACATCACATTGTGTATCACCATTCTGGTCAGAGAACCACTGACCTAAAGGCACATATGGGGCGTTCATAGATTTTGGGGTTTTAAAGGTCATTGTGGTCGATTTATAAAGGGGCATTCTTTTTGAAAATCTAGAAATTCCTTCCTGGGCCACCAAAGCAATTTCTATTATCACCAGACTTGGTCAGAGGAAATGCTGACCCAAGGTCCATAGGGGTTGTTCACAGATTGGGGTCAAAGTCACGTGGGCCACGCGAGCGCAATTTAAAGGGCATTCTTTGAAAATCTGTTAAACAACAAAAACAAATTTTTTTTCCCTTCTGTGCACAAATCAATGTTATAATCACTAGACTGGGTAGAAGAACGCGACCCAAGGCCTATATGAGGTGTTCACAGGTTTGGGTCAAATGTCACCTGGGCCATTAAATGGGCATTCTTCAAAATTGGGAAATTCCTATGCTTGTGCCACAAATCAATTGCTAAAGCCATACTAAGACCTGCTGAGCTACAGCACCATCGTGCTTCTTGTGTAACAATCCCATCAGGCTTCATTTATGAAATAAAGGAGCTTGTTAATAACTTCCTGGGTTCATTAGGGAGCTCAACAAGGGGCTCAATTATTAATTCCAGTAGAACAAAAACATAGGACTTTAAGGTATAAGGGGCTCCATTTTTTGGGCCTCATGAAAGACGTCAGGAAAGCTGTAGGAGCTCCGGAGGAATAGCTCTCCTCAGAAGTGAAGGTATTGCTCCATATGGACTGGGTTCATACGGGGACAGTTCCTTAAATGGGGACTGTCAGACGGCAAAGCCCTGTCACTTTTTTGGGGAAAGCGTATTTAAAGAGGCTCTATCTCATGATGCAGTTCATAACTATTGGTAAGGTGGCTCCGTTTTCAAGTTCCGAACCTTTTAAGTTGACTTTTACTTCCAACCTGTCATGTCATCTTTAAAAAAAAATCAAATGGAGAAGTTCCTTGTGACAGTGATTAAATGTGGAAAGCTTTCATTTGATCTTTAAGACAGTATCCATGGGCTGTATCCATCTTGATGTGATGACCTAGGTATACACTTAAATGCTTCACTTTATTTTTAACCAAAATCAAAATCTCCCTGATTCAAGATCAATCCTTGATTCCAAAATTTCACGTGGCAGCTTGCAAAGGTCAGTCCGGGGTCGTTTGGAACTTGGCGTGCTTTGATGTAGGGAGGTTTAAGTTATGGTGGTAGAATTTCAACCGTACAAGTGTTGTGGTCAAAATTTTACGAGGGGTCATTTTGGGGTCAAAGGTCATTCAGGGTCGTTTCGGGTAGCTTGGCCGTGATTTTACGGTATGGAGGGAGTTTTTGTGTGTGGTAGGTTTCGCCGGACACGTTTTGTGGTCACGTTTTTGAGGAGCATTTTTGGATTCCAAAGGTCATCCAGGGGTCGTTATCGTGTAGCTTGGCGCTGCTTTGACGTATGGATCTGAGTTTTGGGATGTGGTAGAGTTTCACGATACCCCTTTGTGGTCACGTTTCGAGGGGTATTTTGGGGTCAAAGTCATGTAGGGTCATTATGGGGTAACCTGGGCAGTGCTTTCATACCCATGCCTTGACGTATGAATATGAAGCACCCTGGGCGCTAATTAGGTCAAAACATTCCAATATACTCATCTAGTGGGTATGCTCAGCTAGGGTCATTATGGGGTCATTCAAGTCCAAAGGTCAAAAGGGGTAAACATTGCGTGTTGAATGTATGGAAATGAAACTTGAGGGGGGGGTTGATTGTTGATGCCACAAACTTAAAGGTACAACAAGGTCATTCAGGGTCAGTCAAAGTCAAAGAGGTCAAATGGGAGGTAACTGTTAGTATCCAGGCGAAACGTGGTGGTGGGGCGATTTTGTGACGAAAATTTATAGCTTCCATTTTTCATGACCAAGGACATTCAGGGGTCATTCAAGGTCAAAGGAAACCGCAAAACCGAGGGTCATTCAATCCAGGTTGATCGCAAAACACAGGTGATGGCCAAATCCAAGGAACGCATAGTAAAAACTATTAAAGAAACCACCGGTCAAGAACTCTATGGATGCAAAGGGAAGCAGAATGCCTTTATGGCCGCATATCATTGGACCAGCTAATATCTTGGCAAATCATGGACGTAGTTTATGGAGTACACAGAGTAGGCGTTACCATGAACGGATTTATAAACTATCAATGCATGCATCCAAGGATTGAATTAAAACTTTATAACCATCACTGCACCTTTTAATCTAATCTTGTATGACGTATCACATGTGGTCCAAACCCATCCTCATCCCAGGTAAGTAAGAATATCACCTGTAGGTCAACCGTGACTTCGATCGCTGCATGGGGTAGGATTTGTCCTGGGACAGGTATACATTTCGTAACGGTGCGGAATGTTTATTATGATCTGGTTGTTTAACGTGGTGCCCAACTTTTGATCCATGTTGCTGCCCGCCATGCGTTACTTGTGATCTTAAAATTTCCTAGAGGAATCCGGCGCGCAAGTTTTGACTTTGGGAACACCCGCGATGCCATGGAAAATTGATGATGATGAAAGACCCAACGGGAGTACCCGTCAAGGGTTATATGCAAAATAATCAAGTAGAGCTAGTTAACAGTGTTGAACCCAAAAGGATGATCCCACAGGAGGAATAATTTTGAATACATTGACCGGACCATTAATACCCCATTAGCGATATCACTTGGTGACCAACGGCCGTGGCCCGTTCATCTCTTCTAACGGCACATATACATGAGGTGGGTGCTCGTCATATCCGGTTTGCATGAATTTAAACGAGATGCAAGCACGTCTAATTGCTCTCTTTCCCTCCTCTTTGGTACTTGGGGTATTTGTTAGTAGAGGGCCTCCTTGCTCCTCCGCTTAGAACGGCCTTGCTGCGATCATTTTAAATTAAATACCAACTTGCCGAACCCAAAACCAACCAAACCAAATTTTTTATTTTTTTTCCTTTTTTTATATTTTGTGAGTTATGAATAAAATGAAAAAAAACAGTCGGGCAAGAAGGTTCAGTGCATAGCAGAAGTCAAAAGAAAAGCGTTAAAATGACCTTTTAACGGATTTAGAAAAAAAATAAGAAATCCGATGGGGTTGGTAAGACGCGCTCGTAGGGTTCGGAGGGTGCTGTGGCAAACCAATGGGTGATCCACGTGATAAAGAATATCATTAACCTCACGGTCGCGAAGATGGAAGTTTATGAAATAGGGGAAAATGACCACGGGGATCAAGCGTCTGAAAATGGAATGAATAACAGGCTACCGGTGCACAGAAACGGAAAAACCGACGGGATGGAACGGAAAGAAAAGGGAAACAGGGGAAATTAATAAGGAGGGAACAAAAAGGAAAAGGCAAAAAAAAATCAAGCGCATAACCATGTCATTTTCCGCGATCGCGGATTCTCCCGGGCCCTACCATATGCCCTTTTGTGACCTCCACTACCCACTTGCACCTTTGACCCCAACATATCAAAACATTCGTCCAAGTTAAGTTGTATAGCCACCAAACTTCCTCAAGATAACCACTGGCCAGAACCCATGGCTATATGTCAGTTGACCTGTAATGACACTACATGACCTTTAACCCACAACGATGCAACCCCAACCATCCCAATTGATGGGTTACCGCATCATTGATCCCTCGTTATTTAGTCCTATTGAATACTGCGTAAAAATTAAAATGTTGACCAATTTGGAACCAACTTTTTGCTCATAACATCCAAAACAACATTTTTTTTTTACCCTTAGACTTCACAGGGTAAATGAGAAAAAAATTAGTATCAGCTTTCCTTCAGACCCCCAATTTTGGACAACTCGGTAAAATCTGAGGTTCTGGGAATGAAGGCCTTAGGCAAATCGGGCCAGGGACCTAAGTATTACGTAATAACTAGCAAAACAAACAAAAGTAGTATAACCATGATCAAGCATGTTACCATAGCAGCACACATAGGGTTACCTCAGATTCACGTGGCACTCCACAATGAATATATTCTCCATATGATGTGTGCATGCTGCTCATGACTCGCTTTCATTATGATGGGCACTCCAATTTATTCAATCATGCAATACCATTAAATTTCAGTAAAATACAACACAGTGGTACAAGCTTTAAATCATCTCCCAGCCCCAGCTTCCGGGGGAGACAAATCCTTCCCAATCCTCTACTTTCGGAGACAAAATCTGTTTCCAACCCCATTTCGGAAATCGTGGCCGCACATCCCTACCCCAGGCCTTTTGACCCACGTAACCAGGACCCACCACGGGGGTGTAGATCCTGGGGACGCACGCTCCCTCTGCACCTTACTAAAGTGAAACAGGCCAACCTGGTCTCTAATTCCAGTATGTGTACCTATCCAATGAGACAACTAGTTCAACTAAAATCAATAGTCTTATGGAATAAAGCTCACACACACACTTATTGCAACTATTTGAAACAGAAATCTAATCAGCTCTACAATATGCATACCGGAATGCATATTCGGCCTTACTAATTTGGCCTTACTAAAGTTTAATGTTCATAGCTGTACACACACTTTTAAGAGGGGGGGGCAAACAACGTTTTTGTACAGGGTCAAATTTTAAAATTTACCAATCATATTGAAAAGTATACCCTCTTAGTGTCTCCCCTAAATATTCCGAAAAGGTATAGTTGTAATAGCCCCAGAACCTAAAGTTTCAGAGTTATAGGCTAAAAACAGCAAAAATCAATGAAAAGGGTCAATTTCAGTTGTACAGGTGTCAAATTTTAAGTTGCTCCAATTTGGATACAAAATGGTGCAAATTGTTGGTGGAGCTCATATGATTAAAATAAGGAATAGTTTTGAGTGTCTCAAATGCTTAGGTCCGTATGCACAAAAGAGTTAGACCAGGTCTAACTTTAGACCCGGTCTAAGTTTATTTTTGTCCCACCAGAAACGACATTTTCCTTTACACTGACACAGTACAAGCGGTATTTTGTATTTATTTTGAATTTTCCGTTTAAATCTTTCAAATTTGCTACTTAGTTTACGAAAAAAGTGTGAATAACTATACATTGGAGGAAAAAACTAATTGTGACTTAAACCAGGTCTACTTTAAACCTGGTCTAACTTTTTGTGCATACGGACCTTAGTTACCAAAGTAGGGGGCAAACAAGATCAATCCCCATTGAATGCAATGGACGCTTACCTTCTTTGCCCCCTTTTCTGTACCACAATCCAAAGTAATTTATATGAAATTTCTATTACTGACACATATCTGGTGCTCAAAATCTCCTTGTTGCACCTTTAATATCCAAAACTATACTTCATTTCCTTACCTCCGTGCAGCGATTCAGCGCGAGATTTGATGGTCTCGCCAGTAAACTGTGTTGCTGCTTAAGCAATGGTTGTTTTTTACACGCGCGCAACAAAAACGAGGTAGAGACTGGACTATAATTAACCTTTTTTGCCATTGCCAAGTAATGGGGCAAGTCATGTCAGTCGGAATTGCGCTCACACTACATGTGACACAGTAGACAACAATCATGATTTACGAGACAGAGTTGATGCTTTGGTTGGCACTTGCATCCAAAAGCGATATCACAACCAAGGGAAAAGAACCTGTGTAGCACTCAAGCTATATGCAGAAGGGTAAGCAATAATGTTACTATGTAAAAATATGAACAACAAATTACAGTCCTTCAAAATTTCAATATCCTGTCCATCTACCCCCTCATGTGCAATAAGCTTGCTACAACACCATTATAGTTAGGGTATGGATATAGATGTAGGGTTATAATAATTGTAGTCAGTGAGTGGCGTAACCAGCGGGGGCCAAGAGGGTGGGGCGAGAGCCCCCCAAACAAAACCTTGGCCCCCCCTTCCCCTTCCGCCCCCCAAATGAACTGACCCTTTTGTCAGTGTCTATGGAGAAGGACCAACTTTTGCCCCCTCAAAAAAAATCTTGGCACACCTTCAGCCCCCCATTTGTAAGGTCTGGTTACGCCCACTGATTGTGGATGTTTATTTGAATTCATTAAAGACAACTATCAGGATTTGCTAGAGCAGAAAATCGAAAAAATCCATCAAAAATCATATTTTTTGCGTGTATGTACAAGTACAAGTCTCCTAACATACCCTGCAAATGCATAAACCAGAAGCAACCTAATAAGACAGAATCAGAAATTTTGGTCAATTGCTGGTCTCTTTTTCGGACACTTACTACACTACACACGTTTGAATGGAGAGATTCGTATCTTTGGACCCTGCCGTTTTCTTCCTTTACTGTCAATTGTTCAATTGGAAAAAGGTATCTTATAATTCTACAGACTTATCCTTCATTTTGAAGCTATTCCTGCAAATTTCAAATATCTTTTGAAATCACTGTAGTGTCTTTAAGACACCGTTGTTTTTCCATGATTGGTGGATGAGAACTAGCAAGGGTTTAATGATGAAGGAAATTATGCTTTGATATTATGCCTCCTTCACAGAAAAGGAGGAAGCCATCTTGAACATATACCAAGTGATGATATATCTCACTTTATTCAATCTAATTTTGCGACAGCTGCCATTTTGTGGTGTAGTGGAGGGTATATGATCATATACACCGTATACGTAAAACAATATAGCCTTTTTTAAGCACACGGGCGTATACGCGAAAAATAGTAATTAGGGTATAATACTCTCGTATACGTGAAAATAGTAATTAGGCTATAAGCACATAGACTGGAAAGCACCTCTAATCGCCTTGTCTTCGCAGACTTTGGCTTAGTGTTTTGACCTTTTGGCAAAATTGGTGTATGTTTGAGAGGCTTCGTGTACATAGCCAGTTTCCTCAGAGATTACTTAGAAGTACCACTTGAGTAGTCGTGGGAGTACTCACATGCATAGGTACATAGTTAATGCAGGCCTCAGAAATGGGGTATTATCTAATTAGTTGCAACTGGTTGCATGTGTATTCCCTTAACCACAGTGCATGTGAACTGCACCCATATGGGAATATACCTGTGCAGGTACTCTGCTTGATTAGTCACCTGGAAGTCAACTTTGTTTTGTACACTACATGATAGTTACTGCTATGAAAACAAAGTCATGATGTACCCAGTAATTTGGGTACTTCACTAGTCTTTAGCTTTAGGACCTGCCAGTGGGCGTAACGGGCCTGCCCGCTCTGAGGGGGCTAATTTCCCAGTCTTGGGAATTTTCCCCTCTCAGGGGGGTCAAAAGGCAAATTCCCCGGTAAGAGGCTAAAAACGGCCGATTTAGCAGATTTTTGCAAATTTTTTCCCGGTCAAAGTCGTCAGGAGGGGGCAACCTGCCCCCCCCCCCGCCTGTTACGCCACTGGGACCTGCATCAATAATGGCTCAAGGGTATATAGGCCTACCCTTTAATTTATAAGTGTGTCAGAAAAAAGTGTGTCAGTGGGTCAGGTTATTGGAAACGTTCCCGACATTTGGCGTCAGAATGAATTGCCAAAAATTTCCACCTAGTGCGTTCATGTAATTTTTTTTTCATTATAGCAATATTCATAAAGCCAATGTGATATGGCAAGAGATATTGCGGAGTACCCCACAGACTTACACGCCATCAAACAGGTACATGGTACTTATTTTCTGATTGGAAAACCCCAGATGCTGAGAGATACTGTCAATGGAGCAATTCATTCTTGGACTCCAAATATGCCATGTTACAGGTATGACTTCATTATGTCAAGATTTTGAATGTTTGTGTGGCTAATTTGATAAATATAGTTTGTAAAATTAAAGGTTCCCACAGTAATATAGGAGAAAATCCAACAAAAAATTATGGAGAAAATCCAACAAATACCACCCTGAAACATTTAAGGCACAATAGATTGCTTATCTAATGTGATGTGTGAAGTATGAACTAGGTATTAAAGGTACTTGTTACGATTATGTGTATCGTGTTGTCTACTTGATATGAGAGCCTGGACATTGCATGCACTTACCGCCAAGTATGTGTGAATAGTGTGATAGTAGAAGCGATAATGCACATTACGAGGCCCTATTCACTATTATATCCCTCATGAATATATTCATGTTCATTGATTGGTTAAACGTGCGTCACATGACCACACATAGTTTAACTATATGTGAGAAAAAGCCGACAGAGAGATCACAGGGACATAGACGCCTATTTTCCCTAGGGAAATAGGCGCCTATTTCCTTCTAGCCTCGATACCCGTGTTATCAGTTCTCTATCGGTCTTTGCTGTGAGTCAATAACGAACTAGCTACGAATGTTGACGTTATGCATGAGAGTGCACAGACTTTTAACTTGTATTCTCAACGTGTGTGTACGTTCGTATTAGTTATTGCTCTAAAAGGAACTTTGACGCATTGCTGAGGCTATTTCGTCCCTGCCCGTAGCAACAACATGGCTGCGCCCAGTTGCAATAACACCGCTGGGAAACCTTCTGCACGCCACGGACAGTGAGAATACCAAAAAAAAAAAAAATAATTACGTATGTTCTGTCAGTGTTTGAGGAGTTGGGTAAATAACACCGTAATTCCCGCGGTGATTTTTTATTTTAAATGCCATGGAATGGACAACGCTGATATGATCTCAACGCTGCATCATGACTGTGCACGGAAACAGAAAGTGAGGAATGCATACAGCATATGCAGTAAATTCCGGGAGTAAATTTTCTTTACAGACTTCAGCGTCATTATGTACCGAAAAAGGTGTTGATATCGTAAGTGGGGCGGGCTATCCTCTGCCTAAAAGGCAGTCAATGTTCAAGCTCTGCCTAGCCTAGCCTAGCCCTAGGCTAGCCTAGGCCTACACAGAGCATGAGGTAATACAGACAAGGCCTATTTTTTTTGTTAAGTAGGCCTCAGGCTCAGTTTCACTTTTAACAAATCAATGAACAAAAAGAATTCATGAAAGGAATAAAACAAATATTTAATAGATTCTTATTCGGAATCTTTGTGGAATCTATTGGTCCCCTCGGTAACTGGAGGGCGTGGGGTACTATTTTCCATGATACTTCGGTCTCGGGAAAATAGTACCCCACGCCCTCCAGTTCACCTCGGGGGCCAATAGATTCCACAAGATCCTCATGATCATTAAATATTTGTATACTATGTTAATATTGATGGTTAATCATTAAAACGGAAGGTTTATGTGAAGAAATAAATTACGAAACTTTAATTTCAGGACAGTGAGAAAAAATATGGCATTCTCATGTTAGCAAAAGTGATCCTACTTCGGGGGGGGGGGGGGTCCTATGGCAATTTGCAACATTCACCTTTAATGTAATCAGAAGGTAATTTAGCAATTATTGTAACTTTTGTGTGTTATGTGTTGTGCAAATACCTACGGACACCAAACTTGGTCACAATGTAGCTTGCAGGGGGTGGGTCTAAAATTCATGTCATTCTTGAAAAAGGGAATGATGAAATTTGGATCAACAAATGTCAAATCTGAAACAAGGCGGTTCTCGAACCACAAAGTCCCCGCCACAGTGCAGTAGCTAAAGAACGAGAAGTAACAATTTTAAGATCTCAGGGAAGATTATGTGATGGAAATAAGTGGTTCTTGAACCACTGAGGCTCTTCCATTGACATGACCTTCAAAATTTTTGGCACTGAATGTTGACCACACACATCCTACCAATGATTAGTGATTTGACCTTGAATTGACCACCACATGACCTTCAATGACCTTCAAAAATTGTGGCATTGAATGTTGGCCACATTCACTAGTTTCTTGACCATACAACCATGTGCAAAGATTTGACCTTGAATGACCTTGAAACGACCACCAAAATTTTTGGCACTGAATGTTGACCACACCCACCAATTTTCATCCTCCTACCACATGTTAAGTGATTTGACCTTGGATGACCCCCACGTGACCTGGAATTTTACCTTCCAAAGTTTCAACACAGAATGTTGACTACACCCACCAAGTTTTCATCCTCCTACCACATGTTTAGTGATTTGACCTTAAATGACCCCGTATGACCTTGAAATGACCATCAAATTTTTGGCACTGAATGTTGACCACACCCACCAATTTTCATCCTCCTACCACATGTTAGTGATTTGACCTTAAATGCCCTGCATGACCTTGAAATGACCTTCAAAATTTTTGGTACTGATGTTGACCACACCCACCAATTTTCATCCTCCTAACACATGTTAAGTGATTTGACCTTGAATGACCCTGCATGGCCTTCAAAAATTTCAGCACTGAATGTTGACCACACCCACCAATTTTCATCCTCCTACCACATAGAGATTTGACCTTGGATGACCCCTCATGACCTTGACATGACCTTCAAAAGTTTTGGCGCCATTTTCACCCTCCTACCACATGTTAAGTGATTTGAACTTGGATGACCCCCACGTGACCTGGAAATGACCTTCCAAAGTTTCAACACAGAATGTTGACTACACCCACCAATTTTCATCCTCCTACCACATGATTAGTGATTTGACCTTAAATGACCCCGTATGACCTTGAAATGACCATCAAATTTTTGGCACTGAATGTTGACCACACCCACCAATTTCACCCTCCTACCACATGTTTAGTGATTTGACCTTGAATGACCCCGCATGACCTTGAATGACCTTCAAAATTTTTGGTACTGAATGTTGACCACACACACCAATTTTCATCCTCCAACCACATGTTTAGTGATTTGACCTTGAATGACCCCGCATGACCTTGAATGACCTTCAAATTTTCGGCACTGAATGTTGACCACACCCACCAAGTTTCATCATCCTACCACAACAGATAAGGTTTATAGCAATTTAACTCCATTTTTTGCCTATTTTGACCCCATTTGACCTTTGACCGATGCCACATGACCCTCCTCCGAACTCATCCGCAGCCTACTTGAGTGACATCTATGGTGCGAAGATGGACACCCATACTTGCTCCAATCAAAAGATATCGTGTTGACGTTTATTATAGCGATTAGCCCTATTTTTGCCCATATTTGACCCTATTTTTGACACATTGACCTTTGACCATGTCACATGACCCACTTGTATCCCACCCACCGCCTACTTGAGACATCTATGTTGCAAAGATGGACTTCCATACTTGCTGAGTTCCAAAGAGATACTGCGTGGGACGCACACACACACACACACACACACACACACACGGACGGCTACCATTTCTATAGTCCCCCTTCGCCAACAAAAGTTGGTGGGGGACCAACAAGTCAAGGGTGATGGAAATTCTTCTTTTGCAAATGAGAGATGCTGAATATGCATGCATCATCATCTATAGTTAATACATAAGGGGTGTACACATATTTTGGATATTGTCATCATCGAGTGGTCATTTTTCCCAGATTTTATTAAATTCTATGAAATACACTTCAACTACATCACTTGTACATTGTGCATCTGTATATTTCAATGTTTTCATTGCAGTTATCTGAAGGGAATACTTCCTATGGTTATCAGAAACAATTTATTCCCCATCAGGCAGAGAAAGCTGCTATTGAGGTACGGATTCTTTGTGTGAGGTTTGCATGGGAATTGTATAAAAATAGTAATAAAAACGGCATAGAATGATCAAAATGATATGCAAGAGTCAAAATCTTTATTTTAAAAATACATTGATAATCAGGGGCTTGACCAGATCTTTTGCAAATGGGGGAAAAGTGTGCCAAGGTAGGGGCGAATTTGGGTTCATCTCCATAGACAATATAAAGGGGTCAGTGTATTGTGGGCCCCCCCCCCCAAAAAAGGGGGCTCAGGTAAGGGATCAGAGTGGGAGATCTCCACCCCCTACCCCCTCTACTAATCGTTTGGAATCTGTTCAGAGATTTGCATGTCGGACCATTACAGTCTTGGAATCTTGAACATGATGACCTCCTTTTCCAAACTTCCCTGCCATATCTTGAGGCTCGGCGTGACTTTTTGCCGTCTGTCATGTCTTCAAAATTCTTGTGGGTCTTTCTTCTGCTCCCAATGTTTTTACTCCTCACTCTCGTGCTAACTCCAGTCACCTCACTCTTTGTCAAGAATTTCTTCCACCATGGGCCCAAGTTGTGGAATGATCTGCCTGAACAAGCTGTGACTTGTGGCCTCCTTTCTGCTTTCAAGGCAGCTGTAGGACAACTCCAGGTCTAAGTGTTTTACTTCCTTCCTTTTTTTGTTTTGTCTTTTAACATATTTTTTCTTCATTTTAGTTCCCTTTATTTAATTTTGGTGTTTGTAAGGCTGTTCGCCTTAATTTAGGGCTTTAGTCCGCACTATTTGGGCTCTTGCCTGTTCTTTTTTGCCAAATGTTATAAATAAATAAATGTGCAATAAACCCAATTCAAATTCATGGCAGATAAATTCTGCCTTTTGTAGAAGGAAGTCCACCCTCTGAATAATAAAGAACATTGTTGAATTTGTCATGCAATGCATGTAACAAGTAGTCTTTTCTACACAGAAAAAGACCCGAGATTATTCAGAAAAGATACACATTTCATAAATATGGAACTAAATTTTAGGTTCACAATTTATTGCAATATGTTTATGTCAATTATGCAATGCTTCATTATTTTGTCTATTTCTAGCACATGTGCTAGTCATTGACCATTAGGTAATCAGTGCAACATTGAGTTAACTATTGTTTCTTCATTATTTTCTTTCATTTAGGGGCTCCAAATAAACCCCAGTGAAGTTTGGTGCATACATTCCTTATGTCATCTCCATGATAACACTGCCCAATGGAATGCTGGGATTGAGATGCTCCGAACAACAGAGAATGAGTGGATGGTAAGGACATATTTGGGCATGGTACCCTTGGCTGGTGTTTACTTTTGTATATATGCATCCAATAAACATCCCCTGTGATATCGAGTCATGGATATGGCTACCGGAATTGAATGAATATAATATCAGATCCTGTATATCTTATGAGTTCAATACACACCAGTTTTATATATTTATTAAAAATTTTGAAGCATCAAAATTATGAATTGGAAGCCCCTTTTTATTAAATGAGAACATTATTTCAATTACTCTATACTTGTTACATTTTCATAGCTATTTAAGCAAAATAATCAACAATCAGATGCACACAGTTGTTGAAACAAGTATTGCATTTCATTTTCTTTATTGTTCCAAACAATAAAGAAACAAGATGCTTAATCATATTTTGACTTGAAACTGATATTAGGGTAGAGCAATTGAAATTAATTGAAATATTCTTGTTTTCACTTTAAAGTATATAGTTTAATAATTGGACTTGCAGTTCGTAATTAATTTTGATGATTCATATTTTTATATGAAATATGTATCTTTGTTTTGGGTTCCACTTTATGAATCATCTCAAAATTGGCTATTGTATATAAATAGCCAATTGACACTGCATATTTATTGTATAATTTCTATTACATCATATCGTTTAGTCTTCTTGCCAAAGGTTCCTGTAGAAGAATATGGATATTTTTTTGTAAAATCTAAATTTTTATTTTTCAGAAATGCACTAATTTTAATTGCCACCTATTATGGCACCAAGCTTTGTATCATATGGAAAAAGGAGAATATGAGAAAGTGATTGAAATATATGACAACAACATTGGAAGAACTTTGAAAGACACTCATAGCATGCTGAGTAAAAGAGATGCTACATCATTACTATATCGTTTGGAAATGGAAGGTATTATACAATGAACTTCTGTTATGGAAAACGTATATTTTATGCTTCATTGATTCTTAATAAAGTTAAAATAGAAAAAAGTTAAACTTGCAAGATTATGCAAAAGTGAGCAGTGGCATAACCAGCTTTTTCTGAGCAGGGTGACAAAGGGAGCACATAAATATATAAATGGGCACTTTTTTTTTCAGGGGGAGCATTAATAAAGTGGCTTTAGCCATATATGCCTCTGTTGCTTTCACTGTTATATTGGGGCATGTGCAGAAAAGCCTGATTCCACAGGGGAAAGAGGGGGCAAGTACCCACAAGGGGAACCCCCCAAGCAAGTCCTTAGAACTTTTTTGTGCCAATCAGGGCGATTTAGGAACAGAGACCTCCTGTAAGCAAAGGGCTTGTGGCCCAATGTGTAGTTAGTCAAGACCAAAACAAAACACAAAAAATAAGAATCAGGCAGTAGCTCCCAAAGAGAAGGGAGTTCCATTTGGTAAGTGCCTACCATGGTTGCTGCTTAAATTGCCCCAGTGCTTCATTCCGTAATTTCAAGCAAACCTAAAATCTTAGATTCTTCATACATTTCTTGGTGGTAATTTCCCCAAATCTGGGAAACATGCATTTAATTTTACTGTGAAGGAGTGAAAAATTGGTGACCGGTGGGATGATGTGTATGAAATCTGCTCGACCCAACCTTGACGATCACTGCTTTGTATTCAATGATGCCCATATGTTGATGTCCTGTCTTGGAGCCAAGAAACCTGATGTAGCAAGGAAGCAGTAGACTCACGCAACAATGGGCAAGGTAATGAATGGAAATTAGAGTTCTGTTGCTATTCAAATTGATATTTTATAATGGGGTCTTGTATTAAGTATAAAAAAAGTGACTAGCTTTTACATATCACTTTTACAATTGGTCCAACACCGATATATTTATTTTGCTGCCACTAGAAAAATCGCTGCCATCCCTGGCAAGAAATAGGTCAACCAGTTGTACCTGTTTTGTACATAATTTGTACCTAAGGGTAATATAGGGACTTAATGTGTGAAAAGTACATTCTGGGTATACATATTTATAGATTTGTTGCCAAGAAAAAGTACCTACTTAGTACCTAAAAATTAACCCTTTCCTACCGTACAGGACATCTTTTTTTACAACCCACAATTCAGTTTGCTTACATGCTTAGTGAAATTAAGTTACAAACACACAATTTAGTTTGTTACATATGCTCCGTAGTGAACATTAAGTAAAACACACAATCCGTTTGTAGTGGCCGGCTGTAGTGAAATTAAATTAAACACACAATTCAGTTTGTTACATGCTGTAGTGAAATTAAGTTAAACACTCACTAAGGGGGAGGAAAAGGAGGGAAGCGGTGCAACGCTTCGCGTTCTTTTCATGCCCTCCCTGCACTTTCCTTCTTACACGCTCCTCTGTAACTTCCACCACCTTCTCTTCACATCACCCACGCTACCCCTTCATGAAATTAAGTACAAACACACAATTCAGTTTGTTAACATGCTGATATGAAATAAAGGGACATAATGGCATGAAAAAAAATTTGGAATATGAAAAAGGACCCTTACTGAAATCACTTCCACAAGTTTGAAAACAATTTGGATGTTTAAATTCTGTAAAAACAGGAAGAGTCTAGGGGGGAGGATGGCAGTTGTGGCCATTTCTGGAACAGAAAGCAAGGTGTTCACATACCTGACAGACATTTACAGTGTATCTGCATGTTGCACCCAATTCAACGCATTCAGACCGGGATTCAGGATGTACTTTATTTTTTTTTTTTTTTTTTTTTTTTTTTTTTTTTTTTTTTGCTTGTTGCAAGATATTGAATCTGGCATTGAAAGGGATAGCGGGATAGACAAATTACAATAGCAATGGTATTTGAGCTGATGACAACATGATTTTCAAGTTTGGTAAATTCTGGCAGTAAGTCAGCATCCTTGTTCAGAAATTGCCACAAACTGCCACCCCCCCCCCCCGGAACTTTCCTGTTTTACAGATGTAAACATCCAAATTGTTTTCAAAATCATGAAGTTGATTTCAGAGGGTCATTTCATATGCAATTTTTTCATGCATTATGTCCCTTAAGTTACAAACACAACATCCAGTGTGTCGTTTGTTACATGCTGTGGTTAACACTTAATGTTACAACATACAAAGTTGTTACTTACATGCTGGTATCTAGGAATATAATTGTATCTGGATCTCATAGTTATCAACTTTAAATTGTTTCAGTGAGAAGTCTGGCTATTACTATGAGACATGCAGCAAGGTTGGGATCGATATGCGAGGCATTTGTTGCAGCATCAGAGGGGGACTTTGACAAGGCTGTAGATCTCATATACCCAGTGCGTGTTGACATCGCAGCATGGCGGTAGTGATGCCCAGGTAGGTAGACTCACAACACATGATGGTCTGTGTATGAAAGTGCAGGTTATTTATCCAAAATTTGTTCAAGTCTTCATATAAAATCACTTTTAATGATGCCTAATCATCATGTGCATTTCAGGCTTTGTGAAATATGCGTCATTGATTTTTGTATGGTGGTTGCAGTTTCTTACATGTCAAAAAAGAGTATTCATTTTATTTCTCTTGGACTACCACACTTTTGGTGACACCCTTTTCAACTTAGTGTAGCTTTTTAGTGCAGTGATGGATTAGTTCATCACTTGGTATTGACTTTATACATTGAGACCAGGGGTCTTATGTGGGGTAACATATGAGGAGGTTAAAAGTCAATCAGGGTAAATTAGGGTCATTATATGCTCTAGTATGCACTTAGCCTTACTGTAACTTTACAGTGCAGAGAGAACTGAGAGATACCAGCATGTAAATTGACCTTATGTGACCTTGACTCATCTGTAAATATCCATTATTGGAGTTGGGCCAGTGGTTCTTCAAAGTCTGGTTGAATGAAATTGATTGAAGCATGTGGCAGAAGAAGCACGTTGCCAGAAGAAAGAGAACCTGAGAAACCACAGTATGAGAGAAGTTTTGACTGAAATACAAGACTTTCCTTAGCCAGGACTTCAAATTACACTCCAAAATCTTTTTGAAAATTCCTGTGAAGCAATACAATACCCTACTTTATTATTTCCAAAATTATGCTATGAGAATCCCCAGAGTAGAATATCAAGTGATTTGTGTTTGAGGTATCGGGACATTCGCCCCAAAATCACCTGGGATATACATGCAATAGCCAGTCTACAGTGTCAAATAATTTTGACCAGACGGAACCATTAAAAAGTATACATTTTGAACAGAGGTACAAGAGTAAATCACAGAATGAAGAACTTGTTTGTTTTGCAGAGGGATGTCTTCAATCTGTTTCTGATCAATGCTGCTATAAACTCCTCAAGGGCAGAGCACCATCAACTTGCCAATAAGTAGCTACGTTTTCCCTGGTTATCTGTTTACAAGTAGGTATGGATCCAGCTGTGTTGGCATGAACCAGAGCATATAAATAACTAATTCATAACCTCATTAAAAGCCATAATGTATGCATTCCAATCAAATTTCATTCTTGTGTAAAGAACTAATGCCAATGTCAATGGATCAGCACAGGTCATTGATGTATTTATAATGATATGTATTTAAAGGCACTATCAATGATGACTTCACTGTGCTCATCAACCGGTGTAAACCCTCTTTTGATAGTGTTAATGCTTGTCTATTGAGCGTGAAACATACCATAGGTCTTCAGTTTAACATACCTGTTTTCACCTCAATGAATGGCAAAACTCATGATAATACTATACGTGGCTTACTGGGGCCCATTCATTATGATCTCAGTACAGGAAATATCTCCCCCGCATCGGCGGCAAACACTCACAGAAACACTTGTTTTATGTTTTAAGACCATGACAATTTCTTGCAAGAGACATTCTGAAACCTATATATCTCACCAGCCAAAAACTTTGGCCGAAGCTAAGAAGAAGAAAAAACATCCTTTGCAAAAGAGCGTTTGCAAGAAATGCATCCCCAGCAGATAAACAATTGTTCCGGCAAGCAGTTAACACTGTGTCCTATCTCCTCAAGCAACAAAAATCCAACCTTCATACTAAGAGTGTTGCGCACCAGGAAAAACAATGTCGGTCCAACTTCTGGACCTACGCTAAAAGTGTCACACTGCAAACTGATATATATATAGATATTCTTTTTAACGTTGTTAATGTATTTATAAGTTGTGAATTGTTTGTAACTGCCTGGGGTCAGTCAAGGCCCAAGTTGATCTTGTGTTGTATGTAATTTAAACTTCTTGGGGTTATTTAATAAGATCATTGATAATAGGTTGCTAATCAGAAAAATCGAAAAAATCACCAAAATAAAATTTTGGAATGTATGTATTAAGTACAGGTATCCTAACCATACCCTGCAAATTAGAAGGTACCAGAAACACCTAATAAGGACAAAATCCGCAAATTTTAGCCATTACTGTCCGTATAGGAACACAACCTTACTACAACACGTGATTGAATGGAGATCTGTATCTCGGAACACTGCCGTTTCCTTTCTTCCTCTACTGTAAATTCTTCAGTGAAAAAGGTACTCATACCAGATTAAATTAAATATTCATGCCTTGGCTGCCTTGAGAAAAGTTTAAAATTTCAATACAGCGTGTCCCATAAAAACGCAACCACTCTGTGACAGCCCCCACCATAAGTTTTTGAACAAAAGCATATGATTGCTTGCATTTGGTGGTAAGGTAAGAAGGGGAACTGCTAGCTATATATCCTCTCTGATATTTCTAGGCAATAGGTCAATATTTGTAAACCAATACATCTAAATAATTCTAATCATAAAATTATATAAAAAAAGAAAAATTCAATTTTTGATTGCAATCACTTTTAATGCCCAGATTTCTTGCAAAGCAAGTTCTCCTGTATCAAATAACCGCATTTCAAATAATAATTATTAAATGATAATGATATGATCCTTTATCAGTGGATAAAACATTTCGAAGACACTTATAAGATAAAACCTATGACTATAAGTCATCGACAACTGACGAACTCCATGTGGATAAAATTATAAATGCGTTGGGTTCCAACTTGCTTGTTGCATACTGAACTTTATAGAGGAAACATATTTTAACACAAAAACTCAATAACATATCTTAGTATATAACTGTATTCATTTTTGGTTTACCTTTTTTTTCGTCCATAAAACTATATGATGATTGATCAGCTCTATCCATCATTGATTGTCTAATTGTAAAATATGAGGTGTTTCTCATCATATATTGCTAATTTCATCTACTAGTGGTGTTAAAAGGGACATTTATTAGTTAGCTATATTACCCAATGAAACAGGCATATTTGTTGCAATACCTCCATTTGGAAAAAAAGTCATAAAGATAAAAATAAGTCATACATATATCAGGTAGTAATGGCTTCACTTGGAATGTTTTTGACATAGTTAGTATATAAGAACTTTGCTTCTCGCTTTGTTTAAGGCACACAGCAATATTCAAATAGCAGGGCATGGCAATTATATGCATTAGGCATTTTGTAAGTGGAAACTTATTGTGCTTATTTCAGATCCTTGATATAGAAAGGAAGGCTCTGAACGAAGACACTTCCCTTAACAGATCACGATGGCTCTTGTCATGGCATTACAATGCCACGTAAGGGGACCAACATTGAATTAACAAATTCATGTTTATGAAGACTGGACCAGGGTAGACATTGTCATCAAAGATTCTTGAAGAATATTTGTATTGCAAGTTGCTTGCATGCGTGTTTGTATGAAGTTATTTGTATGACCATTTTTTATATTGTTAATTTATTGTTCATTGGAAAGTTACAATATCAATAGTTTCACAAAAGTGCCTAAACCACAGGCACTTGTATGGGAAACACCTTTGAGGTACTCCATTGCAAAACTTAAACGCATGATAATTTTATCCACTTTGTAACAATTTTGACTCCTATATCATGAAAAGGCATACTATATACAGAAGATTGGGCAATGATAATTTCAAAGTGGCGGTCTTATTCGGTTACAAAAATGGGTTTTATATATATTCTTCTAACCTGTGATTTCCTTAACCCTGTTGGGGCAGGTATCATGTGTGCTGTAAAGTCGCATGGAGCAGTAGGAGATAGAGGGCTTCATGAAGGCATAGATTCTGCATTATGGTAATGCTCAAAAGGTTTTTTTTTGGAGTAGAGTATTATTAATATATACAATAACACATGTGCTTCGATGTGCACTCCACCTAAGTGTAATATCTGTCTGTATCAGGCATGAGAAACATGGCTATTTGCAATGGCCAATCTAACCGATTGAATTCCTAAATGATAGCTGCAGGATTTTTTAAAAATCTCATTTTAAAAATCAGATTGCAGTTATGGTAAAATAGTATTCTACGTAATCAATTTTTCATTTCAACTTGCACTTTGTCAAATTTACAGTGTTATACTCTCCGTAGGCATCAAAAGGTTCAGAACTACCTTTCAAAACAATTTAAATGAGCCTGTGCACAAATGATCTGAATTTTATATAATAAAACAGTTTTTAAAAATGAGTTTATTGGTTTAGTTCAGAATTTGGTATGTCCAAACTACATTACATAGTAATATTACACACATTCTTTATAAGATTGATACTTAATTGCAACAGATGTGTCCACTAATGTCCACAAGAGCGTTGCAGTTCAACGATGATATGTCCTCACGTTGAAGACTCCAAATGAAAGCATTCAAAAGGCACTTAAAAATCCTCAGTAATATTCCATGGGAATCTTCTCATCAACGACAAGATAATTTTCCAGCATTCAGTGACAACAATGTTAAATAAGTCCCTCGGTGGGGGGACACTACTGTTCCACGTAATAGTCCAAGATAATCACCAACGATTCTATCTGTGTCCACAATTTGGAATCCTATTTTGATTCCCAGGCACTTTCGGCTTCAAAGACGACCTAAATATATTATAGCTACACCTGCTCACGTGGAATTGAAAATTAATAAATCCTGGCACTATGTGAACATGAATCTACCTATTGTAGATTAAAACTATCTATACAATAACTTTATAGCTCCTGAGTACAACTGCTGACCCCAAACACAAAAAAATCTCACATCTTGCAACTTGCTTTTATACCACCATTTCACTAGATTTCCCAAGTCCTTAAATAATATTACCACTGGCCGCAATGCATAAACATAACCTTGCACAGCTGACCAATTGGAATTCACCTACATTAATCATCTTAATCCCATCACTTCACAAAATAATAGTCCCAGGCTACAGATCCATTGATACCTAATATCAACCTCAACCTTGTTTTTTAGATATATATGTTTTTCAATGGTTTTCTAGACCATTTTTTTATGCTGAATTCGTGAATCCGTTGATCCCCCGAGCCAGACGAGCAACCTTGAGCTTTTTTGTAAAAACGCAAAAATCACAATGGCCACAAAACACAAAACATTCATCTACTTGTTCACTCAAAGGTGTTATTTTTCATGCCTTTTCGTTTAAACATGCACATTTCACAAATTAACATAATGATTCTGTAACCACGTACTCAATGAATTCAATATGCCGCCAATGATACAGTTGTCCTGATCGTGGCTCTATATTTTGACTGCAGGTTGGTAATTTTGGTATCGATCCTGGTTTTTGGCAGTCAAGAATTAATTAAACTCATAAGACATATTTTTAAAAAATGTGATATAAATTCCGTCATTATAGGAGCACAAAGATGGCTTCCGATACTCTAAGACGGCTCATCAATGATAGCTGTGTCTAACCTAGTACTTGCAATGTTTGTGTATCTCCGCGTAAGTCATCAGATCAAGTACACATCATTAGGTTAATCAGAGGAATCGATACATGTAAGATCCTCCAAAATGGGTATCCCAATGGCTGGGAAATGGCACTTACTAAAAATCCGATCACTAATAGTCTAGTAAGCTATTTTTTTTCTTTTTTTTTTCTTTGTTTTTAGTAGGTTTTGGCGTCCTTGGCATCCATTTTGGGATATTTGATGAATCCGACTCAATGAAACTTAAAATAGCCTTACTGGGGTTTTTGAAGTGACAATCCAACTAAAACCACAACAATCTATATCTTTAGCCTACAAGCGTTAATAAATTACTGACCTTTACTGTATTAACATATGCAACCATATTTGACGCCTATCTAGGATCCATCTTGCCAGATATCAATCAATTGATTATGTTTATATTTTAAATTGCTCTGAATCGGTTATAGTGATATACACACAGATGGCACTCTTCTTGCCTTTAAGTATAATGGCTTTTGCCATTTTGGAGGCCATCTTGAATGGTTTATTATTGATTTGAATGATTATCAAATTATTGAAAGGAAGGCTATTCAATTGTTTCAATTAATATATTGATTGCTAAAGCAGTGGTATATATCTGTTACATCTAACGGTCAAAAGGTAGATAATATCATATGGTTTGGTTGTATTGGCGGCCATATTAATCCTTAGTTGGTTGTTAATGATTCACATTTATTGGTCACAATGGGTGTTTTGACTCGTACAGATTAAAAAATTACAAACTTTTGAGTAATTAACATAAGCTTTCGTGTTTTGGTGGCCATTTTAATTTGGCGTTTTCTCAGAAACTGCTCAAGGTTTTTTCGTCTGGCATCAATCGGATTCAGATTCAGCAGGAACAACTGGTCTAAACACATTGGAAACATTATATATATGGTATAAACAAGGTCACAATGGTCTGTAGCCTGGACTAAACCAAGTACCTTTCAATCAAAGTATGAGTATATTACAAGCAAATGTTAAAAATTAAAGAAATAAACAAGTTGACTCAGTTTCTAATTATCCTTGGGGAATTCCCAATTTCCCCTATTGTGCAATCTAACAGGGGCACCTTGCACAAGCAACACCATGGGAAGCCCCTGCTCTCTTTTTTATCATAAAGTACTTTTCCCGTGAGAATTCTTTTCTCAAATAAAATTGAGAAAATCAAATTAATATCTATTAAATCAGAAATGGAGGCTATAAACAGCAGTTTTATGGGACAGTACCTGCTCATCACCTTGACAATGATATTGGTTAATAGGGGATAGCCAATAAACATAGATGTTGTCTGACTCATTTAAACCACAAACTCATACGTGTTGGCATGTAATACTGCAGAAATTAGAAAATAGGTTTTTCACTCTACAAAAAGACCCGATAAACCATTTAATTGCAACAATGCTCTTGCTATTAGTTAGCATGCACCATTATTTTAATTTTGTTATAAAACAACATTTCAAATTTTATAGCATTTTAACCAATTTTATTTTTCTACATTTCGCATTTCGATTTGCATTTTCTTCATGGACCTTTAAAAGAATCCAGCAGCTATTTGCCAATGCCCATAATCGTTTTGTAAGTGTGAAACAATCTCCCTTGACATATCTGAGATTATGTTGAAAAGACTGGGTGCCATGACAGAACCTTGTGGGACACCATTTCCAAATTTAGCACTTTCTGCTGCTTCCAAGTTGCATTCTAACTGAATTTATATCGTCCCGGAATAAAGATCTGTCTTGGACGATCAACCTAATGAGCTTGGCAAGCTGACCCCAATCCCAGGGAAGATTTTGAGTAGCTTTATGTAGAGATCTCAATACCAGACCCCATCATATAGGCAGCACTATAAAGACTCCTCCAAACTTCTGCCTCTTGTGAGCTGTCTCAATTTCATTAAAAAGTCTTGCTAGCGGAAATATTGTTGATTTACCTCTTCAAAAGAATGAATGAATCACTGTACTGTCTTTAATCAACTTGGGCCTTGCCCTGTTAATGTTTCACATCACTGATGTGCATGCTAATTCAACGTCTAAAGAAGTTTTTCTCATTGTGCTAAGCTGCTTTTACTTCATTTTAGTCGTAGAATAATAACTTTAATCAACTCTTATAATTTATTAATCAAATATAGTTAAAGGTGTGTCATACCGACGTTGATCGACACCTCAGTTCCCCTGCTTTACACTATCAAAATTAAGATTTTGTATCACAATGTGAAATTAATAATACCAGTGGAAATTACTGCCTATGAAATGTTTACTTTTGATGTTATAAACACAAAAGTCTTCAAATGTGGTGGACAACATTTAAGCTGATACAGAGATTTCAAAAAATATATTTTTTTGTGTGTAGTAATTAAACGAACGATAATCATCTAAAATGCTGATATGAATGTGACTTTATAAAGCAATATTAGCACATTTTTTTGAAAGCCCCCCAATTTCAAAATGTGAATTTTTTTCCAGTACGTTGGTATTATCTAGGAAACTCATACCTGCGAACGCGAATGCTCAAAATGCGTATTTAATCAACAAAATAAACGGTTTTGTAATTAGAAATTGGGATCCCCGATTGGACTTCAAGACTGGAAATGCTACGTTTATGTCCGTCTATGATGAAATAGGGCCACCCCGAGATAATAACCTGTAACTTTGGCTTGCCCTGAACTCTTAAAACA
Source organism: Ophioderma brevispina (assembly GCA_023653785.1). Classification (NCBI taxonomy): domain Eukaryota; kingdom Metazoa; phylum Echinodermata; class Ophiuroidea; order Amphilepidida; family Ophiodermatidae; genus Ophioderma; species Ophioderma brevispina. Next base: position 10,597 of record JAMKCH010006630.1, on the reverse strand, counting down.
ACTAATGGATGAGCGAGGCACGTACATGGCGCTTATTTCCCCCGGCTATTTCACATGGCAGGCGTTTCTCCAGCAGCCGTTGTATATTATCGATCGGGTATCCCGATAATAATTATTCTAGTACAAAAATTCCTTCTTTTGTGACACATTGACATTTTCGAGCTTAACCATTCCATGTATAGTTTGCGAAGCCAGTATCAATTCAATCTTGTAAAAATCTCCAAATTGTGAGAAAATTTGGAGCGCTCTTCAAAAAAAATGTGCTAATATTGGCTTCAAACGTTTCATGCATACATTTATGCAGAGCATAACAGTGCCATAGGGTACGGTGTATAACAAATTCTGATCTGGAATTTCATAACAAAGTTTGGGAATTACTAACTGAATTTCTATATGAAAGACTTTGATTTGGCTTAGTCCATTTTCACACACATCATTATGTAATATACAGGCAAAAAACACGATTTGTTTAAAATTAGTGCACACCCTCATCGGGAATCTCCGAGTCAGGCTTTAATAACCCATACACACACACTGTCATTGAACTCATTTCGGCTATTCAAATGGTTGGTCCCTATTTAATTAAATTTGTTTTTGGTGATAGTGCGTCCATGTGAGGGAAAGAATAATGAAAAATCGGACCCCCACCTTTAATAATATTAATCTGTTTTGGTTAGATACTTTGTTCTCAAAATGAAGTGACACTTGGGATATAAGTACTAAGTAATATATTGTATTAACATCCCATTGGCTGCCTTTTAAAATAAGTTATATTCCTAATTAACATGTCAGTTATGTTTGTAATTTTTATTGTCGACAGGCTGGAAATTTAAAGGCCCACCCCCTGTACGCTGGGGAAAATGCAGAAGATTGCGAAAAATTTGCACCCGCGAAACATTATTGTAATTTCTCAAGATTTCACAAAATTTGGCAGATCTGTCTTGGCAATTTAGGAGTTTAAGGATTTCCGAAGAGTTTGCCTTACTTATCTTCTTTCCCCCTACAAGCCTCTCTTTTTTTTCCCGCCGTTTGATTGAAATGCTATCACGACGCTGTGTTGCGATTTAGGGGTGGGGGGGGGCTGGGGCAGATTATTAGCACATATACTGGGTATTAGGCGATGGGCGTAGAATGTAACATAATTAATGGGAATACTTCGATTATCAAGGAATGTTAATTAGTGATTTCGTCGAATACTGGCAATCTCCAGGGAAAAATCGTTTGATTTTGATTTTTTTTGTATTGTGGGGTGTGTGTTTGTGTTGTGTGTGTTGGGGGGGTGTGCTGGGGGGTGTGTGGGGTACTGGTTATAAGTAAACACATTAATTTATTTCGCTTTTTTAGACCTTATAAAAGCCCTTTTTGTTCTGCAAAGTCAAATGTTAAATTTTTATCTAACAAGAAAGTCGGAACTAGGTCATACTTTTTTGTTGCAAATCATCTGAAAGTGATTTTAAGATTTGTTTCGCGCCACTTTGAAGAAATCGCTCTACGGGCCTGATACGGGGCCCTTTTATCCTCCAGAATGCTTTGTTTTCCTTATACGAAAACAAGTTCAAGATCCTTCCTTACCGAAACTTAAACTGCTATCGATTTGTATCGTATATGTGATGGAGGACGATAGAAAATGTATTGTGATTTTGACTTTTTTTTTTTTAAATCAACGGGTGTTTTATGCTCCCTAGGGGCCTGTGGTGAACACATACGTGTCAAAATGTTTGTTTTAAATTTAAGCATAGCAATGGCAGATAAATTGACACATATTCAAAATTTGCTCATCATGCCCATGTCACTGGGGAAAATGCAGAAGATATTCTAAAAATTTGCGAATCCGCTAAAATTACTGTAATTTCTCAAGATTTCACAAAATTGCAAGATCTTCTTGTGCAATTTTAGGAAGTTTTGAAGGATTTTCGAGAGTTTGCCTTACTTTCCTTTCGCTTTTTCCCCAGTGACAAGGGCCTTTGGACAAATAGGTATTAGGTATAAGTGGTGCAATTGAAAGGCTTGTTAACACGTCTCACAAACTCCCTTGGGACCGGCAATTAGAGTGATTTTAGGGCCTACAAGCCTCTCTTTTCCCGCCGTTTTGCTTGAAATGCTTATAACGACGCTGTGTTGGTGCGATATTAGGGGTGGTAGCTTGGGTCAGATAATTAGCACATAGACTCCCCTGGGGGGTATTAGCCGATGGCGTAGGAATGTAATAATTAAATGGGATACTCGATTTATCAAGTAATGTTAAATTAGTGGATTTCGCGTTCGTTCTTCGAATATTGTGCAAATCTCCAGGGAAAAATCGGTTTGATTTTGATTTTTTTGTGATGTTGGGTGTGTGGGGGGTGTGTGCTGCTTTGGTGGGTGTGTGGGGTACTGTTTATGTAAACACATTATTTATTTCGCTTTTTTTAAGTACATATAAAAGCCCTTTTTTTGTTCTGAAAAGTCAAATGTTAATTTTTATCTTAACAAGTCGGAACTAGTCATATTTTTTTTTGCAATCATCTGAGAAAGTGATTTTAAGATTTGTGTTTACCTACGCCACTTTGAAGAATATCCGCTCACGGGCCTGATACGCGCTTTTAATAATCCTACCAGAATGCTAATTGTTTTCTCTTTATAAGAAAACAAGTTCAAACCAATTCCTTACCGAAACCTAAACGGCTAACGATTTGTAATCGATATAAATGTATGGGGACGATATGAAATTATTGTGATTTTGACTTTTTAAAAAAAAATTCACGGGTGATTTATGCTCCCTAGGGGCTTTTGGTGAACACATACGTGTCAAAAAAAGGTTTTGTTTTAATTTAGCATGGCAATGCAGATAAATGGACACATAGTCAAAAATTTGCTCATCAGGCCCCATGTCACTGGGTAAAATGCAGAAGATAGCGACAAATTTTTGCGAATCCGCGAAAAATTACTGTAAATTTCTCAAGATTTCACCAAATTTGCAAATCTGTCTGTCAATTCGAGGAAGTTTTGTAGGATTTTCGAAGAGTTTTTGCCTACTTTCCGCTTTTTTCCCTCTCCTTTCTTCTTTTTCCCTTCTTTCCCCGGACATGGCCTTTTGGACAAATCAGGTGATTAGTCTAAAGTGGGGCAATTGAAAGGTCTTGTTTACAACGTCTCACAAACAACCCTTGGGACCGCAATTAAGTGATATTTAGGGCCTACAAGCCTCTCTTTTCCCGCCGTTTTGATTGAATGCTTTAACGCGCTGTGTTGACTATATTCAGGGGTGTGGGGGGGGGGGGTAGCTATGGGGCAGATATAATTAGGCACATATATACTGGGTATTAGGCATGGCGTAGTAAATGTACATAATAAAATTACCTCGATTTATCAAGGAATTTAAATTGTGAGTCGTCGAAAATTGTGCAAATCTCCAGGGAACATCGGTGTTGTATTTTGATTTTTGTGTAGTGTGGGTGTGTGTTTGTTGTTGTGTGCTGGGGGTTTTGGCTTGGGGTGGGTGTGTGGGGTACTGTTGATATAAACATTATTTTATTTCGGCATTTTTTTAAAAGTACATAAAAGCCCTTTTTTGATTCTTAAAAAGTTCAAATGTTTAAATTTTTTTATCTTAACAAGTCGGAACTAGTCATATTTTTGTTGCAAATCATCTGAAAGTGATTTTAAGATGTGTGTTTAAACGCACTTTTGGAAAATCGCTCTAACTGGCCTGATAGGGGCGCTTTTATCCTCCCGAATGCTATTGTTTTCCTTAATAAGAAAACAAGTTCAAGATAATTCCTTACCGAAACCTAAACTGCTATCGATTTGTAATCGATATAATGTGGATTGGAGGACGATATGAAAATGTTTTGTGATTTTGACGTTTTTTAAAAAAAAAATCACGGGTGTTTTATGCTCCCTAGGGCCCTTGGTGAACACATACGTGTCCAAAAAAATGTTTGTTTTCAATTAGCTAAGCAATTGGCAGACTAATACAATAGTCAAAATTTTGCTCACATCAGACCTCATCACTGGTGAAAATGCAGAAGATAACGAAAAAATTGCGAATCCCCCCCGCGGGGAAAAAACCAATTTACTGTAAATTTCTCAAGATTTCACCAACATTGTCCAGGTCTGTCCTTGGTCATTTGTGGAAGTTTTTGAAGGATTTCGAAGAGTTTGCCTTACTTTCCGCTTTTTCCCCATTGGACATGGGGCCTTTTAAAGGAAAACCAAAACTGCCTCCCCACACTGGGATATTGCCAGACCTTAAAACTTGCAAAAACTTGCAGGAGGCCTCGTCTTGGGGAGACATTACAGTAATCTAATTTTTTGGCCCCGGTGTCCCACCGGGGGGGGGGGGGGAGGGCGGTGACGGGTGAAGAAAGCCAGGTAATCGCAACCTGTGTGACCGTCCTAGTACATTTTTACACTGCAAAACATAATTAATATCAATGAACCCTAATATATTATTAGGGCTTAGATTTAGTTTACTCTTGAATCCCCTCCTATTTGATTTTAAATGTTTAGATCAAAAATCTTTAATGATTATAATTAAAGCATCTATGGTGCATAAGTCCATTTTGTTCTGCAAAATACGTAAACATTCACTCGCTAACTGATCTTACATGGGCAGTGTCTGTGTCTGTAACTGCTCACTACTCGACTCTACCGCAAAACACGCAACTTTAATGACTTCTGGTGCTACATAGTTGTGCAGCAATATCTGCATGTTATTGGAATATTGAGGTCATTTGCATATTAGCAAAAACAATCATGTCATTATTTCCACTGATGAACTTGCTATAGGGTCGTAGACCATGTCATCTGGTGCTTCACTCAGATATCTTAAAGCAATAAATGTTCTTTTAAAAGAGTGCCTCCCATTTTGTCAAATTTTAAAAGTTTGACTGGTAATTGGCTAGGAAACCATAGCTGTGAAAGAGAAGGGTGCAATCTTTACAAAAGAAAGGCATTGACAGAGAATTTAATAACTGGATATTGCTTGTGTGGGTGTGTTGTCAAGATATAAACGCACTTGTATGGACCTGAATAATGTCACAAATCATGCAAGGAAGAACTCTTATAAGCTTGTCAATCTTACGAAATTGATTTTTGATAATAAAACAATATTGAGCCTTTACCTTATTTATAAACATTAAAGAGACATGAGGAGATTCCCAGGAAGAAGCGCCCCCGATTTTCTCGAACCACGGTTTTTTACATATTTGGAATTCTTACCAATGTATTACACCTGAAGTAGATCACACCTGAAGTGAATAAGCCGAATACGCCCGCCGTCTTTATGTAATAAGATGATGATTTAGTAGTAGTACTTCTGTCGTGCACGACAGAAAGTCAAAGCATGGTTTTCTATGAGCTTCTATGACGATTACGATAGCAGGCAAGTTCAAAACAAGGTTTGCGATTTTCTTTTGCACCTGTTTGTCCAATAAAGTTTCCAAACGTTCTCGGTAGGTGGTCTACAACTGATCCAGTTAAATTGAGAGAAATTCGTATCCTAAAAAATCTCCTGTCACTTTAACTACACCTTTGAAGTTTCTAAAACTAAAATCAATCATGCACTCAGTCACATTTTGAACGATAAGATGTTGGAGGAGTAAATGCCTTCATTTACAACCGTCATTTATTCATTAACTTCAAATTTCGATTTCAATAATCATTAAATTTAAAAAACTTGCTCTGCGTATTAAGTCGTACATGTAATTGAAAAGTTCGCGTAAGGCGGCATATACAAACATTTTAATTAACATTATATACTACTACATCTTTCCTTTTAGAGAGGTTGCATTTGAGGAGGGTGTGCTACGTTAAAAATCATATTTAGACATTTCCAGATTAAGCGCTTATTAATTTTAATCTTGTACAGTATAAAAAAATGAATGTCTCTCTATATATTTGTTAGTCCATGGGGTATAACGGCATGTACTTCTTACAGTAAATACTCGGACTTAGCTATAGCCCTGAATGACTATGATTGAATATGGTTCTAAAGCACAGATAAAAGACAGCTTTGCACCCAGGACTTCTCTTGTACAGTTGTTTAGGCCTCTAGAGGTGTATATTATATCTATACACAACTCCGAAAATGTGTTTGGGAACTATTCATTCCATCCAACTTTATTTAATTTAAAATTGTCCACGAGACACGTGGTCCCGTACTATGATTCCAAAGCACTACTGATATCCACATAGCGTTGTTTTAAGCTTAAAAGCCTTCGAAAAAGAAAACTTGGAAGGGAATCATACCTTGCTACAGAGTGTAATGGTGAGAGAGTGGAAACGATGCTACTGGAATAGCCAGAAACTAACCATAACGGGTTGACAGAAGATACCCTTCAAATTTAATAACCCCACCCCAACCCAAAAGGGGGAGACCAAAACCAGCCAGGAGCTAGTCTGTGTTACAGACCTTGTAATTGTATTACTCTATGGAAAGATAAACTACCGGGTACTATCAGCTAAAGGGACCAACTTGTATCTGAGTTTCACCCCCCCCCCCCCCACCCCTTTTTTTTTTTTTTTTTTTTTTTTTTTTTTTTTTTTTTTTTTTATCCCACGATTTCTTAAAACCGAGTCTTTGACAAAGACTAGCCAGGAGCGGGCCCCGTGTGGACAAAATCACCTTTGGCCAGACAAGCTGACAAAAGCTGGACATATCGCCATGAAATTGTACTATCGCCATGAAATTGTACGTTTGCCAGGCCTGCCTACCATGCCTACTACTGAAGAGCTGATATGGGCCAACATGAAAGGTAAAGTTTCTAGGAACAAAACACAATTCAGGCAGCGATTAAAGTCTGACTCAGAGATTTCAAAATATTATTTGTTGGTGTAATAATGAAAAATAGTCAATTAGAACTAAAGATAGTGACCTAAAATGCACAATTCCGAAATTTGAGATGAATCGGATTTTTCGTTTTGATGAAGTAAACATTTATGTGTAGTATTACGTCCCATAGGATACTGTGTATAACAAAAATTCCGGATCCGGAATTTTATAACAAAGTTACGATTTTCTATATGAAGGAATTCGATTTAAGCTTAGCAATTTCACACAGTGATTAGAATATGGACAAGCATTATGTACATGCAAAAAACACGATTTTTTTGGAAATTGAGGGCGCCCTCCTCAGGAAATCTCTGAGTCGGCCTTTAAGAGTCTATTAAGAAATCATTTGATGAGGCAGTGGAACAAATTACACTTTCTGACTGGATAAATGCAGTGCGACACATCCTGTGGAGAGTTCTTATTGGGATTAAGGAGTTTGGGTCATATATCGCTTTTTTTGCACCGTTCCAAGCCGCAAATCCGCTGAAATGCCTTCCGTAATAACCTGAAGCGTCGAATGCACGCAACAACGCACGTCATGCGTAGTTAGCGTTTTTACGCAAATAAAAACGCGAGGAGGATGAGTGCGTAATATTTTGGGTTTATTGTTGGTGCTAAACGCACTTAGATGTCGCATGGGTTCATTTTTTTTCAATAAAAACAAGGATATTTGAGTGAATTTCTCAAGAAGGTCCTCATTTTTTTGTAATTCGTACTTTATAATCAGAGAAAAAAGATTTTAGCTTACCTAATGTTCCGAATTTGGGTTTGGTATTCATTTGTGCTGGGAAATGTTTTGCTGCTTATTTGTGGGGACGGTGGGCCATTCGAATAGTGTTGGCTTTCCACCGCTTTCCCCCAATATACTTATTTTATTTGAAATATTCCTGTTAAATTCGATAGGTTAGGTGAAGAATTGTCATTGACATGTCGGTCTTTTAAGATAAAATATATCAAAACCCTAATATAAAAGGTCTAAACCGGGAGTGATGCCACCTCTCCTGCCACAAACTGCAGAGTATAGGATGAAACAAAAAGTAGGAAAGCATGAACCTCGGATGCAGAACATGAAATATAGAAAAGATGAAAACGAATGTTATAAGTGGAAAGAATAACAAAGAAATTAAAGCACAAAGAAAACGAAAAAGAAAGACTAATATTTGAAAAAAACGGACTAGATTGCATGACCTGTGATCATGCGCACAAAGGTATTTGCCCACTTGGTCGATACGCGCTGGTCACGCAACACTCGGAGACACGCGCTCAACACGTTGTGTATTATTCTGCGTTTTTTTTGTCGAAGCTATCGCACTAAGATGTCGCAGGAGTTCATTTTTTTCAAGAAAAATAAGGATTTTCGCATGAATTTCTCAAAAGGGTCCTCGGTGACCCATGTTTTTTTTTTTTTATTAGAAAGCTGACATGAGTGCGGAACTTATATAACAAAATTACAACAAAAACATGACTAAATTTTTAGCTACATGTATAACCAAAAATGTCCTCGAAAAAATGTTTTTTCCATAGACTTTATGTAGTTAATTTGGGCGAAAAATTTGCATTTTGTAATGGTTTTAACTCAAAAAGTGACATCAGTAACCCCGGATATTTTTCTTGAATTTTTCGTTCATATCGATGAAACCGTATTTATGCGAAGTTTGAAAGGAAAATCATGGCGGGAAGTATTGTGACATTGAAATATTAAACAAGTTTTGTTAAAATTAGCAGAGGATTCTGCCCGGGGTATTCTGACAGCGTGAGTGAATCGGACGAAAGTGAAGATTAATGAGTTGTAAGTTATTAGTTAAAAGGTAACTTATGGCAGCAAAACGTTGAATACAACAATTTTTACAATAAAATAAAAATTATATAGAACAATACAAAAACACAACTTGGAATGTGTGCATAAACTTTATGATATACGCCCGGACGGTAAACAAGCTCGATCTTTGTGTCTATCTCGAGTCAGTCATTTTGTTTTGCAATATGTCGTCAATGTACACTAAAACTGATACTTTTGATATATAGCTTTGCACAAAATATTGATATCAATTTTATTTTAGTGTATATTATGTTTTCAGCGTCAAAAAATCCAAATATAATATTACTTTTTATTAATATCTTTTTCAGCCTTTTTATTTCAATATGGCCACCAATCACCCAAATATCTTTGTTAAAAATAATCATACTGAATTGATTTTTTGGCTATTGTCAAGGCCAACTAAACTAATTATGACAATAATATTAAAAGGGTATTTTGTAATCCACAGCCTCGTCCCCCAGACTTACCTAAAAAGGTGCGATTTTTATATCATCTGAACCGTAAGCCCAAGTACATGTATATTTATTTGTGCCTATCTTAAAGGTGCTTGTTTCGATTTATGCGTATTGTGTTCTCTACTTGATATGAGAGCCTGGGACTTGCACATTCACCCAATCAAGTACCGTGGGAAACAACTTGCGGTTTTGGTGGTAGACGCAATAATGCATGTTGCAAAGCCCTATTCAATACAGTGCTAATATTAATGGTTAACCACTAAAACGGCGGTTTTTTGTTTTATATCTTGGGAATGAAAATGGAATGGATTTGAGGGCTCAAATTTCAGGACGACAATGAGGAAAATAGGGTCCCAAAGACGATCGGAACACGCACCTTAATATTAAATGTAAAAAGTAAGCGCGATAAATCGACTGAAGTGCTCAGGGCGCCGTGAGTGAGTACTGAGGCTGTTACTTTCGTTGGCGCTTTTTGATTTAAATACCCCCCCCCCACTTCTCTCTCCCCCTCCCCCATAATTTGGAGGCGACGGTAAAAAAATTTGGGTTAACCGGCGAGCGTAGCGAGCCGAGAAAAAAATATATGCTCATGGGCCGGTTAAGTCCATTTTTCCACGGCCAGGTTGACTACCCAGTCCGCCTCTGATCAGAACGCATAAAATTGAACTCCAGACCTAGCATAAATCCAAAATATCACAAATATTTAAAATGGCTTCCATTCAAGCCAACTAGTTTTGTTTCAAGTGTAGCCAACGGTATAGAGGAGGAGCAGAATATCATAGGGGCCTTATTTAAGGAGTTCGTTTACCTCCCACTACAGAAAAGGTTTGACACCTTTGGTAGTTAGTATGGACCCTCTACATCAATGCTAGATAGTACTCTCAAATTGTGGTATCACCTTTTTCAATAGGGCCAATTTAAGTTTACACAGGGGTCAAACTTTTAAAATGTCCCAATCATGTTGAAATGTATGCCATATTGTCCATCTAATCACAAGGATTCCAAAAATGTATAGTTTGTACCACCTACGACCATTGGTTTTGGAGTTATAAGGTAAAATGGCTAAAATGGTAAAAAAGGTCAATTTCAATTTGTACAGGGGTCAACATTAAAAGTTAATCTGATTATATTTGAATACTTGCAAGTTATTGCCTGAGGTTAGAGGACTCATAAAAGGTATAGTTTGTATTATGTTAAATGCTTACTTACGGAGATAAGGGTCAAAGAAGGTCAACACCAATTGGGTATGTTGACCTATGACCTATTTTGTCCCATAACATGGTAACTATGCATTGCAGATGGTACAACCTATTCCTTATTTTGACTCATTAAGCTAGATGAACAACTTCTATCATTTTCAACAAAATTGGAGCAACTTCCGATTTTGACCCCTGTACAAATAGAAGTTGACATTTTTTTAAACCATTTTAGCCATTTTTACCCTATAACTCCAAAACCATTGGTCACAGTTGGTACAAACTATACATTTTTGGAATCCTTATGACTAGA